>CAUYQU010029429.1:0-23417 GCA_963574635.1 Cheracebus regulus
AAGAGAATGAATCCAAGTTGGAAAATATTTTTCAGGATATTATCCAGGAAAATTTTCCTAAACTAGCAAGGCATGACAATACTCAACTCCAGGCAATACAGAGAACCCCACAAAGATATTCCTCCAGAAGACCAACCCCAAGACACATAATTGTCAGATTTACTTGGATTGAAATAAAGGAGAAAATACTAAGGGCAGCCAGAGAGAAAGGCCAGGTTACCCATAAAGGGAAGCCTATCAGACTCACAGCGGATCTCTCGGTAGAAACTCTACAAGCCAGAAGAGAGTGGGAGTTAATATTTAACATCCTTAAAGAAAAAAACTTTCAACTCAGAATCACATATACAGCCAAACTAAGTTTTACAAGCCAAAGAAAAATAAATTTTTTTGCGAACAAGCAAGAACTCAGAGACTTCATTACCACCAGGCCTGTTTTGCAACAACTTCTGAGAGAAGCACTATATACAGAAACGAACAACCAGCATCAGTTATCCTAAAAACTTATCAAAAAGTAAAGAATATTACAACAATGAAGAATTTACATCAACTAACGGGCAAACAGCTAGTTAGTCTTAAATAACAGTATTAAATTCACATATATCAATATTAAGCCTAAACTTAAAGGGATTAAATGCCCCAATCAAAACATACACTTAGACAAACTGAATAAAAAGCTATAACACATTGGTACGCTGTATTCAGAACTTTCCTATAGACAAGGACACACAAAGCCTTAACATAAAGGGATGGAGGTAGATCTACCAACCTAATGGAGAGAAAAAAAAAACAAAAATTGGATTTGAACTCAGACCTGGAACTAGCAAATTTAATAAATATTTACAGAACCTACCACCCCATATCCACAAAACATATATTTTTTTCAATATTATATCATACCTCTTCTAAAAGTGATCACCTAATAGGAAATAAATCACTTTTTAGTAATTGCATAAGCATTTCACATATTTAAATGAAATCCTGAGCAATAGAGCAAGATTCTCATTTTCTCTCCCTCTTTCTCTTTTTTTCTCTTTTATTCTTCTTTCTCTTAAAAAAAAAAAAACTTCCCCTCTTTCTCTCTTTTATTCTTCCAAAAAAAGAAAAAGGAAAAGAAAAAGAAACCATTATTCCACTGGGTTATTCAGATTTTCTAAATGTTGACACATTTCATTTTATAATTTCAAAAATGAACATTTATTAATGTCACCAAGCTCATCAAAATATTTGAACTATTGGGATGCATCAAGTTCATTCTGGTAGACACACATTTTTCAACACGTAACTCTCCCTTAAAAACTCAAATTTTATCATTAGCAACAAATGCAGTCAGTTGTTTTCCTTGAATTAACAAATTCACTTTGCTCATTTCTGAGAAAATATTTGCCAATTATCCAAGTCTGAATAGACATGGTTTCTTTGCCAATGTTCGTTCTTTTAATGGTATTTTCTGAAAAGTGTAGTTCATTTGCAACTCACTGGCACAAATGCTTTTCTTCCAGACAATGATCATACTTTAGTAAGTAGCAGAAGAGCCTAATGCATAATTTCTATTTCACCATGTAGAATACTAGCAAGACATTTTCTCAACGGTTGAGATTTAATAACATTAATAATTGTTACTACTTCATCAAGGATATACGTAAGTGAAACAGGCATGCAATAAAATGTTTTTGAAAAAGTGAATAAACTGCATTGTATTAGGCCCACCAAGGTGAATTTGAAGGTATACATTTGCTTCATGGAAACAGAACTAACACCATGTTTCATAAATGAAAGTTCATGGATAGATAACATTAATTTAATTCAGAATATTTTCTTATAGTATAGAACTGAGGCCCCATTCCCAAATAATCAGATTTGGACCATCTAGGGTGAAAAGAGAGACAATGCATTTTAAAATACTATCCATATAATTTTGAAGAACTGTCAGTTTTGGGGAGTGCCTGCTAATGGGACTATAGTTACAGATGATGAAATTGGGTGATGATGAAATTTCTCTCAAACTTTAACAAAGGCTAAAAAATGACTGGCTAATATTACTAATTAGAATTCTACTATAATCCCATAGTACAAGTTTATAGTTTTTAAATCCCAAGTGTGTCAAATGTATATTCTTGCCAACCATGCTACCCTCCCAGATTATAAGGAGAGACTGCTTCCAAGGACAGGGATCAAGTGAGTCTTTGGTTAAATCCCGTCCTTCCTTTCATATTCTCTTTGATTAATTTATTTAAACACTTTAACTTTTAAAGTGTATCCTCATTAGTTAAAGGTTCTTTTTTGGCATAATTTAAAGTAATTATTTTCTTAAGGTATGTCAAAAGAGAGTAATAGAGGTGGTCTGGGACATTTACTCTTCTCTGCTCTTTCTCTGATGTACCTAAAGGCTATTTAGCATACAAGTGCCCTCTCATTGCAACATCAAAGCATGTAATTCACTATTTGTATTTTATTTTCACAAGAAAGAAAATTTTCAGAATAAAGAATATTAAATCATGTAGCAAATGACTTTTTTATGTGGTAAAATATAAATAACATTTACTATTTTAATAATTTTTAAGTATAGAGTTCAATGGCATTAAGTACATCTATATCATTGTGTAACCATCATAGCAAATGACTTTTATATAAATAATTCAATGGAAAATTCAAGTATATCAGATCGTGCCTGTGGTCCTAGCTACTTGGGAGGGTAAGGCATGAGAATCGCTTGAACCCAGGAGGTGGAGGTTGCAGTAAGCTGAGATTGTGCCACTGCACTCCAGCCTGAGTGACAAAGTGAGATTTTGTCTCAAAAAAATAAAAGTATCTTCAATTATTAAAGTAAAACTATAGTTCTAATAAAGAGCATTATCACAGGACTCCATATAAACTAATAATTATATTGATACATTCCTGATATATTTATAGGACTGTCTTTTAAAATATATTTACATTTGAATTTTTTTATAATGCAAAGATTTTCAACCAGATTTTATACTATAAATAAATTCATTGATCCATTCTGATACAGACTGTATATTAAGTATATTAAATGTCAGACTTGTTATTCTAGTTTCATTTTAGAAACAAACTTTCCTATCAGTCATAGGCAGATACTGATAAGGTAATAGAAACTGTGACAGAGAATACATTTTTATTAAGGAAAAACGACAATGTGTGTCTTTAATGGGTAAGATTATTAATAGCTCTTTGCAAAAACCAGACAGAAGTTGTTACAAGATATTTTAAGCAAAAGCTTCAATAACCAATAACCCATCCACTTTATTTCTTATTGGGGTACCAGCTGTTACTATTTCTACTTTCTTCACAAGACTTCAAATTCCAAGGCTATATCTACCTGACAATACCAGACAGGTCAAAACATAGCCACCCACTTTAAGAGAATTAACAAGTTAAGCCAAAATGTCCTTAGGGGAAAAATGTCCTTTTCCCCTCTTTCCATCTCCTTGTTTCTTTATCCTCTCTTCTTAAGCATTGCTGTTTCCCATGTATCCAACTTCCTGCTAAACACATATAACTGGACAGCACATCTCAAACTCAGTTACAAAATTCACCTCATTATTTCCTCCCCAATCTTCCCCTCAATGGGTGGTTTTGATCTCAGTGAGGGTCACCTCCCCTGACCAGTCTCTCTCCTCCTAGTGTACTCTTAACAAGGTGTCCTGTCACTCAATTCTATTCTTTACACTACTGGAGTTATATTTCTAGTATTTAAATCTAATTATGTCACTCCTTTACTTAATAATCCATCAGTAGGAAAATAGGAGCAGAAACTCTGAATATCCCTAAAACCCTCATATCACCTGCTTCCCACTTTGCCACTATGCCCTCCATTCCCGTTGTTCCCAATAATCATCCTCTCCAGTCAAATGGAATTGACTGAATTCTCCAATGGATAAAGCAGTTTTCTTTTTCTTATAACACTCTTCACACTATTCCTTCTTCCATTAAAAGTAAGATGAAACATCACTTCCCCCATAAAGTGTCCTTGGATCTTACCCAGCTCACCTCTCCAGCCATAGCCCTCAGAAAATTTAGGCACCCCCTGCTTGTTCCCCTAAAGCTGTCTCTACACACCTCTTTCTGTCAGAGTACCTCAAAATCCCAGATTTACTTTTATTTCCTCTGCTAGATTGCTGACTCTTGAGAGAAAGGGATATCTTACTTTCCTCTGAAGTACTAGAACTAAGCACAATGTTGGCTACAGTAGCAAGCAATAAAAGTTTGTTGAATGGATGAACAGCTGAATTAATTTAATCAACTAAAAATTCTAGATTTAAATATGTAGCCAATCAGATTATAACATGAGAATCCAGAGTTATTGTCCCGCTATTCAAAATGCTCCTCTATAAATCCAATCCACTAAATGTTTGTGTTTCATTTTTGATAATTCTTAGACAAGTGATCTTGGTGTACTACAGAGACCATCTCACTAGATTTTTATATAGCTTTACTTTTCCTCATTTATGCAACATATTACATATATATGCATACTCTAGTAAAAAAAAATTTGACCTTGACATACACATTCAGTTGGTAGACATTTGTGTGGGTATGAATATAAACATGTCCAGTCACCAGAATATCCTGATTCAAATAGGGAAGCAAACGACGAGACACTGTCAGACAGGAAGTGACTGTCAGCAACCCTTAAAAAGAAACCACGGGCTGTGGTTCATTTATTTCTTTGTTTATTTGTGACTTGCCCCCAGTGCCTGATGATGCTTAGCAGAAAAAACAGAGCAAAACTATTCTTTTATATTTTCTATTCATATGGCAATTTACATTTAGAAGCACTTTCAAGTTAATTCTCTCCTTTGAAACATTTGTTGATATGTCCATTTTAGATAATATTCCTGAATATTTTATTATTTTAATAAGAAACCAAGTTATAGAATCATTTTACTATATCTAAAAATTAAAATTCTATTTTGGCTGAATGTCATAAAAATATCTCCATATGTCTCAACTTTGTTTTGAATTTTTGAAATGGTCTGTCAATCCAGTAATCCCACTGCTAGGTGTATACCCCAGAGAAAGGAAACCAGTATATGGGAGAGATATCTGCACACCTATGTTTATTGCAGCACTGTGTACAATAGCCAAGTGTCCATCAACAGATCGACAGACAAAGAAAACATGGTACATATTCACAACAGAGCACTACTCAAGCATAAAAAGAATGAGGTCCAGTCATTTGCAACATGAATACAACTGGAGATCATTCTGTGAAGCAAAATAAGCGAGCTACAGAAAGACAAACATTTCACGTTCTCACTTATTTGTGGGATGTAAAAATCAAAACAATTGAACTCATGGGCATAAGGATGGTTACCAGAATATGAGAAAGGTAGTAGGGGGTGGGGTTGGGTGGGGAGGAAGGTAGGGAAGGTTAATGACTACAAAAAAAAAAAATGAATGAATGAATAACATCTATTATTTGATAGCACAATAATGCAACTATAGTCAATAGTAACTTAATTTTATGGTTTTTTAAAAACTTAAAGAGTTTAACTGGATCGATTGTAACTAAAAGCATAAATGCTTGAGGGGATGAACACCCCATTCTCCATGATGTGCTTATTTCACATCGCAAGTCTGTATCAAAACATCTCATGTATCTCCTAAATGTATATACCTTCTATGTACCCATGAAAATTAAAAGTAATAAAAAGGTCTGTCATATGCTTTATAATACTTTAAAGTGAACTTTAAGTTATTTTTTCATCTTTTTTCTTTTTCTTTTTTTTTTTCCCAAAGACAGAGTCTTACTATGTTTCCCAGGCTGGTCTCAGTCATTTGTTTTATTTTCTATAAAGTAGACAGGAATTGCTCAAGGAAATAAACAGTTTGGCGGTGGAGGAGAAATTGTTGTTTGTTTGTTTGTTTGAGACAGGGTATCATTCTGTCACCCAGGCTGGAATACAGTGGCACAGTCGGCTCACTGCAACCTCTATCTCTCAGACTCAAGTGATCCTTCCCACCTCAGCCTACCAAGTAACTGGGACTACAGGAATGTACTACCAGGCCTGCCTAATTTTTTGTATTTTTGTAGACATGGGATTTTACCATGTTCACCAGGCTGGTCTCAAACTCCTGAGCTCAAGGGATCCACCAGCCTCGACCTCCCAAAGTGCTGATATTATAGGTATGAGCCAGCGCACCTGGCCTAGGAAATAGATAGTTCCAATCCGAAATATTCTAATCACTCCTGTGGATTGGTTTTCAGCTCCAAATTATTTCTATGAATATAATCTGAAGATTTCAGTGTTCTTTGTTTATCACATTTTTCCCAGTTACTAAGGTAAAATATTAAGTTGCCACTTCATTTTGAAGTTGCTCCTCATTCTTGTACCATTGCAGGGCTCTTATAAATATTTTCTTTTATGTCATGGAATGAAAGCAATAATTGTTATTTCTAGATGACAAAATTGGGTTTCACTTTTTATCCTGTCTTCTTCTTCACCCTAAACCTTTGAAACCTACTGAACTTATTCCTACATGTTATCTACAATCAACATCTTAGTATTTAATTTCCAGAGGGACTTACACCAAGAATGCATACATAATAGAATTTATGCTTTAAATTGTCTGTGCAGTTCACATAGCTTCAGTCTTGATTACTAGGAATCAATCCAGTCACAAATAGAGAGGTGTGATTGGGCATCAATAGTCAAATAGTAGTTAATAACTAGTTACTGACTCCTCTTATGGGCCAGGCACTGTTATAAGCTGTTGGATACAATAGTGAACTGAACATGCTTCCACTGAAATGTTACAATCACTCAGAATGACCAAAAGTGTTTTATATGAAGCCTCATCGTGTCTTTTATTCTGATTGGAGTGACACCTGAAGTTTTATATATTTTTTTCCTACTTTATGGTTCTTTTTGCCTAGTTTCTTAATGTATTATTTAAAACTTTTTTATTTGTATGCACATTTTCATAGCACCTCAAATTATTATTGGAATGAGGTATGGTATCAGTAACTAAATAAATCTCAATGCAGAAGTCAATTTTTAGCATACATCCAATAAATGTCACTCTGTTTTCCAACAAGTGAACAGGAAATGGGCTTTCCTTTGCCTCAGCACATTCAAGAATGCAAAGCACTCCTGTTGGAAATTATAAAGTTAATACCAAGGAAGCAAAGACAGAAACCATTCTGAGTAATTAGCACACATATTTTGCAGGGCAAACTTTTGAGAGAATGGTGCTTATATATTTTTAAACAGGTTAATAATTAAAGTGAACCTTGAGGAAACAATCAGCCAAACTTGGGATGTGGAAAACTCAACAGGACAAATAATCCAATTTCATCAATAAATAAATGGCAAGAGAAAGATAATTTTGTTAATATTATAGCTCATTCAGTAATGAGTTAAGATATACAAATGTGCATATAAACCAAGTATGTATGCACATTATATAAATATACATATATTTAAAAAGTAAAGGTGAAAAGAACACTAAGGTATGAAAAATAAATATGAGAGAGAGAGAAAGACAGAGAGAGAAAGAAAGAACTTCTATAGATTGAGAGAATTATAACAGACAAATGTACCAAATACAATGTACAACCTTGTTACAATCCTGATTCCAACAAACTAGCTAGAAAAAGACAATAAGGGAAAAATAAATACATATTAGGCTTTAGATAGTAAGAAAATATTGTTAATTTTGGGGTCATGATAATGGAATTGTAGTTATATTTTTAAAGTCCTTATATATTAAAGATATATATTGATATATTTATAGATAAAATAATGTCAGATATTTGCTTTCAAATATTTCAGGTACATTTATTTTATTTGTACAGTTTAAAAGTAAGTAAAAGATAAATACAGCAAATTTTGAATCACAGTATTCAATAGGGTTTATTTTTATTTATTTATTTATTTATTATTTATTTTATTTTTTGAGACGAAGTCTCACTGTCACCCAGGCTGGAGTGCAGGATGTGACCTTGGCTCACTGCAACCTCTACCTCCTGGGTTCAAGTGAGCCTCAGCCTCCCCAGTAGCTGGGATTACAGGTGCACGTCACCATGCCCAGGGAATTTTTGTACTTTTAGTAGAGACAGGGTTTCACCATGTTGGCCAGGATGGTCTCAAACTCCTGACTGCAAGTGATCCATGTGTCTCAGCCTTCCAAAGTGCTGGGATTACATGTGTGAGCCACCGTGCCCGGCCTCTAATAGGGTTTAAATGAATACAAATAATATTCTCATTTTATAAAAGCACCAACTGAAGGAAAATTTTATTTGAGACTGATTTATTTGGGAATGTGGTTCTACGAATCAGAAGGAGAATGGGAAGAAGAGAAAGCAAGGAGAGGAATGCATACTAATTTGGCTGCCACTTTTGTATGACAGGGAGATCAATCTTGAAAGAACATCTGAAAGCCTAGTGAAATACTTCTCGGACTCAACCACTGGAGAAAGAAAAGAGAAAGCATTTGTCAATCAAGTCCCTTCCCCATTAGTCAAGATCTAGGTCACAGGGCATTACCACCTCTATACAAGCACGAATGCTAAGAATTCTTGTGAATATCTAATGACTAGGCATACCTCTAGTAGGAAGTGAGAAGTGCCCAATGTCCCCCTAAGGCAATGTGCTGGCAGGTGGTACCTCAGTGAATCTAGGTGAAGTCTTCATGGGAACTAGTCTCCACAACTAAGGCCAGAATAAGAGGACTGGAAGTGGCACACAGAAATTGTTGCAATACAATCCATTCTTTGTGCCTACCAGTCATATCTCTTTTTGCTTTGCATTAAATCCAGTCAGTTACAGAAACCCCTTCAATAAGGTGGTCAGCTGGAATCTCTGTAAAGACTTGCAGGAAAGTTAGTGAAACAAGCTGCAGTCCCCAGTGCAACCCCAGATTCCAAGGCTGTAAATGACATAATTTATCTCCTTCCTGCACTAATAATTCTAGAATTCTCTGGCCCTGGGCCTGCTCCTCGGTCTATGTTGTTTGTTTTCTGGAATGACACAGACCTTCTTCCCCAAGGGGTTTATTCCCCTAATTTCTTTGTGCTTGGCAAACTGTAGTTGCTACAGTTTTCCATTCACAGTTATCACTAGGCCTGGTGGCACCAAGAGACACCCAGTGAACAGCTCCTAGACATCCTGTAGATTCCAGACATATATCTTCCTGTCATTATTTTGTACTAATAACCCTAAATCCTAAAGATAAAAATCAACAATAATTGCCACTACCAGGACAACTGTTCTTTGCCTACTGTTTGATTTCAGGATTGTAGGTGTTCAAACGCGACAATGTACAGATAACCAATAAGATACTCAGAATGTAGTACTGAATGTGGTAAATAGAACAGTGCTCAAGGTCACACGTAGCCTAATTAGAAGCATCAGGTGACATTTTATACTTTTGTAAACCTGACCTCAAACTATCAATCACCTTTAATTACATACAAAACAAAAAAAACAGGTGAGTGAACAGGTCTCAAAATACAAGTGTTAGATGAGATCTTCTCATAAATTATTTTTGAAAACTCTAATACCTGTGTTGCTTTTTTCTATTTAAAATAATTTATACTTTTTTTCTTAATAAGGATTTGAAGGAAATGTATTAGACTAATAATTTTTTTAGCTTTGAACAGGACAAAGCTTTTTTAACAGAAGATTGGGCTCTTACCTACTTCATTAGTTATGCTTCATCCAGATGCATTTGTTTATACAATAATGCCTCCATTTATTTGTGCACATCTGTGATAGGCTCTTACATAAATTGGACTTAATCCCTAAAATAATCTTGTCAGCTAAAAACCTGTGGAGGTGTTGAAAGTAGTTTACCCAGTGTTAAACAGTTACTAAATACCTAAGTTAGAATTTCAACTCAGACCTGTTGCCTTCAGAACCATCATCTGGAATAGTAAAAGATATTGTTTGATTTATAATAATAAATATTTGTGGAAGTCTCTTTAGGTTTGGATTCTTTGGATTGTCATGTTGTGATTCCAAGCTAAGAACAAAGATGTAATTAAGAATAGACAAGAAATTCACAGGCTGATGCTTTCAAATTGCTGGCTTATATACTATTCCATCATTGCCTATTCTATCATAGGCAGAAATAGAATACATATCTAATTTTTGTAGGTTGTAAACAAGGTACCTTCATCTACCATAGCCAGGGAATTGTTATTTGACTTAAATCAGAACAATCAATACATGCTCTCCTGGGATTTTGATACGTGAGTAAATGCGATATGTAGAAAAACAGGTAGAGCATAATTATTTCATGGCCTGCATTCTTACAGCACAATCGAGCAGTTCAGGTATCTGTGATCTCCTTCCAATACACTTCTTTCTTTTTTATATATATTAGACCATCAGTTTCTATTCCTAGTAATCAGAGAATCTGAGACAATACATAATTACAATCCACAGAGATCACTTCTTTCTCCAAACACCTATTGTTTTGACAACCCATGCGGTACAATCCAGCATCAATGTTCTCTAATTCTACCCAGGAATGTTGTCATCGTGGCTTGAGTGGAAACTACTTGGGCATTTATATTATTATTCTTTGGTGTTCCCTGACATGAGCTAGCACAGAGCTAAGTATTAAATTGATGGATTTTTGAAAAATAGTAAGATAGAAAAGATGGCAAGGGGTATCATATGAGCAAGCAAGGGAAAGGAAATGAACGTAAAGAACAGGGAATACCAAAGCAGAAATCCCAAGCCTTCTCCTTATTCCCTGCTTCAACCTACTCATAATGTTGCAAAGACATTGCTTTCCACTGGACAGCTATTCAGACTAATATTAAGTACAAAAAAACCATTCATGTGGGTCACATCAGCTTGTGGAAACATCATACATCATGATCACATTTTTTTGCACAAATATAAAAAAGTTACATAGAACAGTGTTCTCTCCTTTCATCGACTCTAATGATCATTAAGAATATTAAGAAACTTGCCACGAAGAAAATAATCTCTTATTAGATGTCATGAATGTAATATTTTAAAGATTTTTAAACATTTTAGTTGAGTGGCCTATTTTACTCAGCGTGCAGAGTATAAACAATTTATTTCACAAAACGTTCAATACAAAAGGGTGATTACTTATAGTTGAAGAAGAACCTATTCTGCTGAAGTCATTCTGGGACATGAATTAAGAGAATTTGTTCGTTATTTACAAGGCATGGTTTTTCTCAACTTGAATATCGAGAAAACAAAAAGAAAGAGTGGCCCTTTGAAAAAAATGATTAGATTTTTAGAAAATAGTAACTCTTCTGGTTGCTTAATATAATGTGTACTGTTTTCTCTTTGCTTTTATCCACATTAATGCATGGCTTCTAACAAATGTGAAGGTTGACTACATCTCAGAATGGTCTAATTTACCTTGGGGTAAATTAAACATCACCTCACAATGCCTACATGCTTTCTTTCATTCTCATAATTTTATCTGAAACTTTTGCTAAAGATGTGTTATTATGGTAAAGTACATAGGGATAACTAAGTTAAACATACCTTTCAATGTTTTGCATAAAGAACATTTTCTGAAACTAGCAATTGTCTATGAAGTCATTCCATTTTGAAGGACATTCATGAACTTAACCCCTTATAAAACTATATAAAATGTATTTGAGTAGTTAATTCAGGAAATGTATAAAGAAATTAAAAAAGAAAAGCAGAGGATACATGAAACAAGGCCTGCTATGTCTGATCCAAAAGAAATGAGGAAAAAAATCTAAAACAAAATTAAGAGTATTATAAATCCAAGATTCTTGGACAATTCTCCTTGGAGTGGTAAAATTCAAATATACAAGGTTGTACTTACATTTTTATTCATCTAACCACATTACTTGATTCAATGGGAAATATTTATACATATTGTGTATATGTTTACACATATACAATAGTGTTTTTGTTTTATAATATTTTACAAGAAATATTGTATATTTGTTTAACACATATACAATAAGCACATATACTATTGTATATGTGCAAACATACTTGGCTTTGTGAACCCAAAGGTATCCGAGATGTTCAATCAATTTAGAAAGTTCAATTTGCCAAGGTTAAGGACATGCCTGTGACATAGCCTCAGGAGGTCCTGATGACATGTTCCCAAGGTGGTCAGGACACAGCCTGGTTTTATATATTTTATGGAGACATGAAACATCAATCAATATGTGTAAGATGTACATTGGCTCAGTCAGGAAAGACCAGAAAACTCAAAGCAGGCATGGGGCTTCCATGTCATAGGTGGATAAGAGACAAAAGTTGCATTCTTTTGGGTCTTTGATAAACCTTTCACTGAATACCCAATTTACATGCGAGAGTAGGCATAGGAGAATAGTCACTTATGCCTTACTCTGGCTCAGTGAATCTGTAATTTTATGTAAACAATAGGGCAGAGGAAGCAAACAGGTCTGCAATTGTCTCAGGGGAACAGAGGGATGAGTTTGAGTTCTGTCCTTTGTCCCACACCTGTAAAGATAAGTTATCAATTTACATTTCCAGGGTGAAATTCAACAGAACTGTTTTAGGGTAAAAATCTAGAGGCCCACAAGGAATTCTTTTGGGAACATTATAAGGGAGATATGTAGCTTTTTTTTTTTTTTTAACTCTTTGCAGCTATCTTATTTAGAAAAAAACATGGGAGGCAGCTTTGCCTGATGCAGTTCCCAGCTTGACTTTTTCCTTTGGCTTAGCGATTTAGGGGTACTGGGATTTATTTTCATTTCAAAGGTTTTAGAATGAATCTACAATGTATACAAATATAATTTTAATGACTATAAACCTTAACTATAAATACAATAACTCAATATACCTAACAAAAACTAGAAGGCAGATGGGGAAAGGAGAATTGAGAGGTAGGATGTGCATGCTAAATGTCTCTTGGCTTCTGAGTAGACAATCAACAGATGCTGTTTAATGCTGTTGGTAAATCTAGAAATGGCAGTCATAAACTGAAACTAATGAAGTGTGTTTCAGGAATCTTGACTTGCAGGGGCTCTATGCAAGGCATTGGGAGGAGCCCTAACAATGTGTAGTTGTAATTCTGTGTTCTTTTTCTTAAAGGTGTGTGCTCCCAGATGAGTACATTTTGGTACCCACAAAATATGGATCCATCACTGAGCTGCTCCCAGTTTTGGAAGGGACCTATGCATTTGGAGGGCCGGGAAGCTAAAGTATCCTTAGTTGTAGGGTAAATCTATCTTTTTTGGCAACCACCAAAATAACTAAAGACAGAAATCATTGACATTGGTTGCTTCAGGGAATGATCTTGGTAGAGTTAGGGTGGGGTGAAGAAAGAGAGAGGTGTGTACTCTTCATTTTATAGATACTGCTGTGGTTTTATTTATTTAGTTTTCACTCTATTCTCTTAAATATAAATATATATATATGTATTTTTTAATAGTGACAATTAAATTACATTTCATTAATCAACATGCTCTTTTCTCTTTCATGCATACAAAAACCATTGGTTGAAAGCAAAGATAAGACTTCCATGTATGTACATATGTGTTTTATCAATTTTTCCACTGCTGTTGGGACATTCCTTATGTTCTTATACACACATTTATTCTGGGTTTGGTGCTACCTTTCAAGTTAGTAGAAATCCCACATGGGAAAGCAGCAGTGAGTAAGATAAGAAGAAATAAAAACACCTGGCCTTATATTCTAGTCCTTAGGATGAGCAACCACAGAAAGGATCAGGGATGACCTTTTCTTATCAAATAAATAGTGTTATTTATGGACTCTTAAAGATATAGGAATATTTTCTTTTTCAAAGCGCTTTCTCTTAAAAGGAGTTTCTTCTTTCCCATGATGCTTTTTTTTTTTTTAAAAAAAGACATTCAGTATTTTTATTATAGAATTTCTGTAGCATTTTAGCAGCAAGATTTTGCTCTTGTAAATAGTAATACATTGTTTGGGGCAGATATATTTAAAAGCCTGTTGGAGAGTAAGAAAACAATTGACTTATGGACACATTTCAAAGTCTAAATAATTACCTTGCCAAAATGAGGTGCTGCTTTTTTCTGGTAATTGGACTGTTCTTTACCTGCCATTGAGGGAATGCAACTGTAAACAGACACTAATTCCAAGGCAACATGCATAGATCAGCACTTTCCTTTCCAATACCTGAAAAATGTCATTTCTCTGAAATTCTGCTTGGGCCTTTTTTCCTGTTAGTAATGGATTAGATGACTAGCGGCAAAATAAATGTTTAGACATGTTTAAACTAGAAAGCAATGTTGGGTCACTCAAGGACTTCAACAAGAAAGAATAGCCTTGGCAAATGAGGGGAAAGAAAAGAGAAAGACACATAAATTTCCTCCCAGCATTGGGGATGAAAGCAGATCTGCCTGTGGCTCCCAGCTGATAACTGGGGAAGTCTCACTGCTTTTCTTTTGCTTGTCTCCTAGGGAGCTTTGTGAAAGATGGCAAAATATAAAGAGAGGATCTAATCTACTCAATCTGTGTAAATACTCATCTTTTGTTTTATTCACCACTTTGCTTACTTTCAGCTGAATAGTCAATATTGTTAGCAACATTTCTATTACTTTATGAACTTGAGTGTATATTTGGTAAAGATCTGCAAATAACAAAGCTATTTACCTGGGAGTATATAGATAATTAACCCTTAGTCTGTAGGGTTTTAAAGAAACTAATATTTTATTTTCAACTTTGGCTAAGAAAGACTGCATGAACATTTATAACCTCAAACTGGCCACTACAAAGTATTGTGAAAAGTTAGGCCATTTTAAATGAAAAGATACTAAGAAATGGAAGAATTACATATCAGATTGCTAAACATAGCATAAGGGATCATAAATTAAAAGAACTGCTTGGTAAAATGAAGGTAGAAGGTCAAAGAATTTCCAAGGTCCCCTCAAAGATATATTTCTTTGAATAACTGGAAAAGACTACATGAGGAAAGTCAGAAGCAGAAACAAAGAGCTGAATTTTTAAAAATTATAAAGTACTCTTGAAAAATACGTAACTATAATGGCATGGTGGCCTACAGTTGGCATGAGAGCTAAGTGGTGAAAACAAGGTCTGTTTGTAGAAATGAGTAAAAAAACTTGCCTTAGGAAACTTGTGGAACAAAGGAACAAATGTATATAGACAAAATTACCTATGGGTGGAATGTTCATTAGATAAATTATTTTAGAAGCAGGCCTTAAAGGCCCCCAAAGAAGCTGGTGATAGCAGAATTAACAGTAAAAATAGAAATTACATGAGTAAGTTTTGAAATAAAAAATCAATGATTATATTTATTATACTCTAGCAATTAAAAGTGCTGGCAGGAACAGAATACCATGCAATATGTTGAAGACTAAATGAGTGATTTAGTATCATATTCTAGAGTTCAAAATATTAAGAGAAGAGAGGAAAACATTGAAAAGGATCAACAAAAATTTGTTAAAAGTTCGTAAGACTCTAGAGATCTCACCACTGCTATTTCTCCAGAAGCATCTCACTTCCTATCACCTTCCTAACCCTAGCAGCATGCCTCATGTTCTGGTCACATCTAATTTTCAATTTTTCTTTGTTGAAACAGGGTCTCCCTATGTTCACCAGGCTGGTCTCAAACTCCTGCACTCAAGTGATCCTTCCATCTAGGCCTCCCAAAGTGCTGGTAATATAGGCATGAGCCACCACACTCAGCCTATTTTATTTTTTAAGACTAGAAATTAATTCTAAAACTAAAAAAAGCTCTATGAGGGAAGGAACTGTGTCTCGTCTGTTCACTGCTGCTTATCCCAAGTATGTTATTATACTTGGCATGCAGTAGGTACAAAATAAAGAATGGTTGAGGTTGGGCATGGTGGCTCAGACATCTAATCCCAACACTTTGGGAGACCCAGGCAGGAGGATGCCTTGAGGCTAGGAGTTTGAGACCACCCTGGTCAACACAGCAAGACCCCTGTCTCATAAAATTAAAAAATTTTAAAAATTAGCTGGATGTGGCAGCATGTGCCTGTAGTCCCAGCTATTTGGGATACTGAGGCAAGAGGACTGTTTGAGCCCAGGAGTTAGAGGATGTTGTGAGCTACGATCGTGCCACTGCACTCCAGCCTGGGCAACAGAACGATACCTTGTCTCTATTAAAATAAATTTAAAAAAAAAAAGAATGGTTAAATGAGTTAATAGTTTAATAAGTAAATAGCTAATAAGCAAATTATTAATAAGCAAAACCACGAAAATAATATAATGTAAACTACAATGGAGTAGGTAGACAAACATTTCTTCTAAAGTTGCCTTTGCAAACATAGTTTGTTTCCCTAGTCTGAAATTCTGGTGCCACTATGACCGAAAGCCCCTGGTATATCTGCCAGGAATCAAGGACAACAGTCAGTAGGAGAGTCAGAGGCTAAATAGTCAAAAGTCTCCGAGAATTGTGTATAAGAACCAACAGTCCTTATGCTGGGATTGATTGTGTACAGGGGCAGAACATTTCTATTTAAGAAAAGCAAGCGAATTTGTTCAACTGCCACTTCCTAGTGAGTAGCTGTGGAGAATCTACTTTGTTCCAAGCACTAAACCAAGTCCATAGATGATGAAGAATTATATAATGGGATGTCTGCTTTCATGAAACGCAGAGTCTAATAAAAGAAACACACATATACATATACAGTTTTCTTCAACCTTGAGAATTATGTTCTTGAAAACTCAGTGACAGGATAATTTGTGGGCTAAAAACAAAAGAATTTAAGAGACAATAGAAATGTGGCACAAAGTTCATAGTGAAAACAGGAAGGTCTTATTATATGTGAGATATTTATACCTTTAAGAACAGTTTTTCATGACAAAAGTATTTCCTATGATATTAAAATTAGAAATTCAGTTTATTAAGGCCCTTCTTTAAAGTTTTAAATTCAACAGACAAATCTATTCTACTTTGCATTTTAGCAGTTTATTTAATTTTAATGTTAATTTTTGAGACAGGGTCTTGCTCTGTTTCCCAGGCTGGAGTGCAGTGATGCAATTTTGGCTCACTGCAGCCTTGAACTCATGGGTTGAAGGGATCCTCCTGCTTCAGTCGCCTGAGTAGCTGGAACTAGAGGCATGTGCCATGACACCCAGCTAATTTATTTTAATTTTTTTTTGTAGAAATGGGCTCTGGCTATGTTGACCTGGGTGGTCTCAAACTCCAGGCGTCTAGCAATCCTCCCATCTCGGCTTCCCAAAGTGCTGGGATTACAGGTGTGAGCTACTGTGCTGAGCCAAAATTTTAGCAGTTTCTGAATAATGTTTGATAGGTTCCATTCAATATGTTAAAACATTTTAAAACTATAATATTCAATTTCCTTCTTAAATATTTCAGTTGTATAACTTAAAATCCCCTCAAATATAAAATTAGTTTTCAAATGATTATCAACTTTTAAATAATTTGATTCTTAAGTTCTCTTAAATATTTTAATAGGTACCTTTAATAAACGCTTGACTTAAAGTCTAAATCAATAACAAAATACCTCATTTTAAATTAGAATTAAATGTTTTATATGTTTCTCTAAGAAGCCAATTTTATTTTTCATTTCAAGGACATTCCAAATGTGCTCAGATTGCATAACATAGAAATATTAATATGATAATTTTGAATTTCTTTAACAGTAGTACTTAATTCTAAATATTCTGATAGAGGATGCTTACTTAGGAAATAATTATGTCATCTTAAGACAATTTCAGCATCGCTTTCCCAACACCTGAGCTTTCACAACCAGAACTTTTGGCTCTTTTGGTTCTTATTAGGGGATCATGGAATCGGTTTAGCATTACTTGTTATTACTATATATCAATTGGGTTCAACTTACAAGTATCTGATTCTTCCACCAACTCCATAGATATCTCACAGTCCTAGCCTAGCAGCTTATATTACATGGTTGGTTTTGTCCTTTATAAGCACTTAAGATGTATACGTGCATTTTCTCGCCACCTTTGATGTGAATGGAGTCTTATATTTAAAACATATACTTCCTGTTTCCTAGAACACACAATTCTTATTAATACTATAATGATAATTCAATTTTAAATATTTCAATGGCTTAGTTTGACAATTCAGTTACAACTGCTGAATTAGTCAGAATTTGAGTTACACTGCATGTAACAGGAAGTCCAAAGAGCAATTGTTTTTTTTTAAAAAAAATAAGTGCTTGTCATTTTCTCGTGTATGAGGAATATAGAACTGGGCAGATTGCTGATATGGCAACTTCGTTATGTTATCAGACACACAAATATTTATATTTTTCACCTAACCTTCCCATTCTCATGGACAAAAGACATTCCATGCTTAAAAAACAAACAAATGAAACAAAATTAAAGTCAGCATACAAAATAGGGGGGAAAAATCCCTTTTTAAAAGGTATGTAAGCATTTAAGCTTTTTAAAAACAGTTTTATTGGGCCAGATGCGGTGGCTCACACCTGTAATCCCAACACTTTGGGAGGCCAAGGCAGGTGGATTACCTGAGGTCAGGAGTTCAAGACCAGCCTGGCCAACATGGCAAAACCCCATCTCTATTAAAAAATACAAAACATTAGCCAGGCATGGTGGTGGGCACCTGTAATCCCAGCTACTCAGGAGGCAGAGGCAGGAGAATCACTTGAACCCAGGAGCCAGAGGTTGCAGTGAGCCAAGATTGTGCCACTACACTCCAGCCTGGGCAACAGAGAGGGATTCTGTCTCAAAAACAACAACAACAATAAACAAACAAACAAAAAAACCCAGCTTTATTATAGTATAATTAACATACAAGAAATTGCACATAAAGTATATAATTTGGTCACTTTTGACATATACTTTTTTTTTTGACACTTTTGTACATACCTGTGAAACCATCATCATAGTCAAAATAATGATATTAACTATCCAGGCGAAATATTTCCTCAAAACCTTTTTGAAATCTCTTCCTACAGTTCTCCCCCCTCCCACCAATACCATCCCCAGACAACCAATATCTGTTTTCTTTAACTATAGATTAGTTTGCATTTAATATAGCTTTATGTAAATGGAATAACAAATCTAGCACAGGGGCCCATGCCTGTAATTCCAGCACTTTGGGAGGCTCAGGTGGTAAGATCACTTGAGCCTAGAAGTTTGAGACCAGCCTGGGCAACATAGTGGGACCTCATCTCTATTGTAATTAATTAATTAGCTGGGAGTGGTGATGTGTGCCTGTAGTCCCAGATACTTGGATGCTGGAGTAGAAGGATTGCTAGAACCCAGGAGGTCGAGGCTTCAGTGAGCCATGATTGTACCACTGCACTCCAGCCTGGGTGACAGAGTGAGAACTTGACTCAAAATAATTAAATAAATGGAATAACAATATGTACTGTTTTGTCTGGCTTATTTAGTTCAGCATAATTATTCTGAGATTGATCTATTGGTAACATGTATCAGTAGGTCATTACTTTGTACTGCTGATTAGTTTTTGTGTATAGATACATAGTACAACTGCTTGTTTGTCGACTGATACACATTATGATGCACATTATGGTTGGTTTTAATTTTTGTCTACTACAAGTAAACTGTGAACATTAACAAGGCTTTGGATGGATGTATGTTTTCATCTCTCTAGTAAATACTTAAGGTGAAATTGTTGGATCATATAATATGTATATTTTTAACTTTTTAAAGAAAATGCCAAAGCATTTTTTTAATGGTCATTACATTTTCCATTCCCACCAGCAGATGAATGTTCCAGTCCCACCACATCCTCAAAAACAGTTGATATGGTCAGTAGGTTTGATTTTTAGGCATTTAATTTGGTATACAGTAATACCTTATTACAGTTTTAATTTACGTTTTCCTAATAACTAATAGACTTCAGGCATCATTTCATGTATGTATTTGCTACCCATAAATTGTCTTTGGTGAGGTATTTTCCACCATTTAATTGAGTTGCTTGCTTTTTTATTATTGAGTGTCAAGGCTTTTTATATATTTTGGATATGAATCCTTTATCCCATATATGATTTGCAAATATTTCTACCAGTCTGTGACTTGTCTTCATTCTTTAAGAAGTGCCTTTTGACAAAAGAACATCTAGAACTAATAAGGTCTCATTATACAAGATTAACACGCAAAAATTCATGATATTTCTCTATATCTTCCATGAAAATATGGATGCCAAAATTAAAAATAGATGCCATTTATGATCACTAAATAAAAAGAACTACCTAGATGTTAATCTAACATAACATGTATTGGACTTGTGTACCCCAAACTCCAAAATACTGATGAGAGAAATCAAAGAATATCTAAAGAAATGGAAAGACAAACCCTGTTCATGGATTTGAAGACTCAACATACTGGATACGGTAAAGATACCAATTCTCCCTAAATTGATATACAGATTTAACACATTTCTATCATTAATCCCAGGAGGAAATTTTGCAGGTATATATAGATTGCTCTAAAATGTATATGGAAATGCAAAAGAACTAGAATAGCTAAAACAATTTCAAAACAGAAGAATAAATGGGGAAGGAATCAGTTTACTCAGTTTCAAGACTTACTAGGTAGTTGCAGTAACGAAGATTGTATGGTATTGGGAGAAGATTAGACATATAAATCAATGGAGCAAAACAGAGAACTCCAAAATAAACCCATAAACAGGCCTAGCTAATTTTTGACAAAATGCAAAAGTAGTCCAATAGAAGAGAAGGTAGCCTTTTCCACAAAGCTGGTGCTGAAGCCAATGGAGATACATAGGCAAAAACATTACAACTGACCTAAGTCACATGTCTTATACAAAAATTAACTCAAAATGGCTCAAGAGATTAAATGCAACACATAAAACTATAGCACTTTTACAAAAATAAAAACATAAGAAAAATGTCTCTGGGACCTAGGGTTAGGCAAAGAGTTCTTAGACTTGAAACCAAATATATAACTCGTACAAAAAAAAAATGATACATTTGACTGTCAAAATTAACAGCTATCAACTGTGTTAAGAGATGAAAAGAAAGCTATAGATGGAGAGAAAATATTTGCTCATCACCTATCTAACTAACGATTACTACATAGAATATATGAAGAATTCTCAAATATCAAGAGTGAAAAAATAAACAATACAATAAGAAAATGGGCAAAGGGTATGAAGTGGTATTCCACTGAAGAGGATACAAAGATGGCAAACAGGGACATGAAAAGAAGTTAACCATAATTAGCCTTTAAAAAATGCAAGTTGAAACCATGAGATAACACTGTACACTTATATAAATGGCTAAAAGAAACAAAGAGGCAACACCAAATGCTGATGAGGATCTGGAGGATCTGGATCTAGAGAATGAAGGAATGTAAAATGGTACAGTCACTCCAGAAGGCATTTTGATACTTTGTTGAAAAAAGTAAACATGCTACTTACCAATCAAATAATCCAGCAATTACATCCTTGGTTATTTATGTCAAATAAATGGAAAATTCACACAAAAACCTGTACATAAATAATTATAGCCGTTTTTTTAAATAATAGCCAAATGCTGGAAATAACCCAGGTCTTCAAGTGAGTGAATGGTTGAACCAACTGTGGTATACCCATACCATGAAATACTACACAGCAATATATACATACATATATATATATACACATATGGAATGAAATGTTGATATATGCAGCAACCTAGATGAATCTACAAAGAATTATGATGAGTGAAAACAATCACTTCCAAGAGTTTGTATATACACTGTGTGATTCCCTTTAAATAACATTCTTGAAGTGACAAAATTATAGAAATGGAGGATAGATTAGTAATATCCAAGGCTAAGGAGAACGTGAGGGCAGGAAGAACGTTAGTGTAGATATAAAAGGATAGCACAATAGAGCCTTGCGGTGATGGAAATGTTCTATATCAGTGTGAACATCTTGTTTGTGATATTTTATATTGTACTGTAGTTTTGCAAGCTGTTGCTATTGGGGGATACTGAGGAAAGGATACGTGGGATTTTTGTGTGTTATTTCTGACAACTTCATGTAAACAAGTTTAATTAAAACATAAAGTGTCTTTTGAAGTAGACAAATTTCCAATTTTGGTGAAACATAACATCAATGTTTTTCTTTTAGGGATTGTGTTTTCAGTATTTTATTTTAATTAATTAATTTATTTATTTTGAAACAGAGTCTCACTCTTTCACTCAGGCTGGAATGCAGTGGCACAAACAGGGCTCACTGCAAACTCTGTCTCCCAGGTTCAAGCAATTCTCATGCCTCAACTTCCCTCATAGCTGGGAGTACAGGTGCGCGCCACACTGCCCGGCTAATTTTTTCTTTTTTTTTTTAAGTAGAGACTGGGTTTTGCCATGTTGGCCAGGCTGGTCTCAAACTCCCTGCCTCAAGTGATCCACCAGCCTTGGCCTCCCAAAGTGCTAGGATTATAAACATGAGTCACCACACCTGTTCATTTAATATTATAGTTAAGAATGTGTTGCCTAATGCAAGGTAGCAAAGATTTTCTCCTAATATTTCTTCTAGAAGATTTTCAGCTTTAGGTTCTAACCTTCCATTCTATAATCCATTTAGTTAATTTTTGTATATGACTTAAGCTATGGATTGAAGTTCATTTTTTTGCCTGCGGATATCAAATGTTCTAGCATCATTTATTGAAAAGACTGTCTCTTCCCACTTAATTGTCTTTCACTGTGTTGAAAGCTTCAACCTTAGGAAATAAGAAAAGGAATAAAAAATGATGTATTATCGTTCTTTTAATATGTTGAATATATTGTTTGATTTGCTAAAATTTTGTTTAGAATATTTGCATCTATGTACATAAGGAAACTGGTTTTTAGTTCTCTTATAATTGGTTTTGGAATCAGGGTAATGCTGATCTCATAGAATGTGTTGAGAAGTATTCTGTACTCTTCAATTTTCTGAAAGAATTGATACAGAATTACATTATTTTTCCTTAAATGTTGGTAGACTTCACCAGTGAAGTTGCCTGGGGTTGCAATTTGCCTCATGGGAAAGTTTTAAACTACACATAGTTTCTTAATAGCTAAAAGGCTATTGGAATAAGCTATTTGAGTGAGCTTTGGTAATTAGTCTATTTCAAGGAATATGTCCATTTCATAAATTTTTCCAGTATGAAATATTTACAATATTACCTTATTGTCCTTTTAATACTTGTGGAATCTACAATGATGTAACATCTCTCATTCCTGATATTGATAATTTGTGGCTTCTATTGTTTTTTGCTGATCAGTCTTGTAAGAGGATTATCAATTTTACTCATCTTTGTCAACAACCAGCTTTTCTTTTTTTTTTTAATTGCACGTTAGGCTCTGAGGTACATGTGCAGATCATGCAGGATTGTTGCATAGGTACATACATGGCAAGGTGGTTTGCTGCCTTCATCCCCCCATCACCTATATCTGGTATTTCTCCCCTCATAATCCCTCCCCAGCCCCCGCTCTCCCTCCCCCAGCACTCCC
>CAUYQU010029430.1:0-29937 GCA_963574635.1 Cheracebus regulus
TCATGTATGTCTTCTTTTGTAAAGTGTCTGTTCATATCCTTTGCCCACTTTTGAATGGGCTTATTTGTTTTTTTCTTGTAAATCTGTTTTAGTTCTTTGTAGATTCTGGATATTAGCCCTTTGTCAGATGGGTAGACTGCAAAAATTTTTTCCAATTCTGTTGGTTGTCGATTCACTCTAATGACCGTTTCTTTTGCTGTGCAGAAGCTGTGGAGTTTGATTAGGTCCCATTTGTCTATTTTTGCTTTTGTTGCCAATGCTTTTGGTGTTTTGGTCATGAAGTCCTTGCCTGTACCTATGTCCAGAATGGCTTTGCCTATGTTTTCTTCTAGGGTTTTTATGGTGTTAGGTCTTATGTTTAAGTCTTTAATCTATCTGGAGTTGATTTTAGTGTAAGGTGTCAGGAAGGGGTCCAGTTTCTGCTTTCTGGACATGGCTAGCCAGTTTTCCTCAGAGATCTTTAAGGCAGCTTCTCCCATTACAGGCCCAGAGGACTGGGAGGAAAAATTGTTTCATGGGCCAGGGCCAGGGCCCCCTGCTGTGTGCAGCCTAGGGACTTGGCGCAATGAGTCCCAGCTTCTCTGGCCATGGCTAAAACAGGCCAAAGCACAGCTCAGGCTGTTGCTTCTGAGGGTGCTAGCCCCATGCCTTGGCAGCTTCCAAGTTGTGTTGAGACTGTGAGTGCACAGAAGTCAAGAATTGAGGTTTGGGAACCTTCACTTAGATTTTAGAAGATGTATGGAAATGCCTGGATGTCCAAGCAAAAGTTGGCTGCAGGGGCAGGGCCCTCATGGAGAACCTCTGTTAGGGCAGTGTCAAAGGGAAATATGGAGTTGATGCCCCCACTCAGAGTCCCTACTGGGGCACTGCTTAGTAGAACTATGAGGAAAGGCCACTATTTTTCAGAACCTAGAATGGAAGATCCGCCAACAGCTTGCACCTCACAACTGGAAAAGCCACAGACACTCAATGCTAGCCCAGGAATGCAGCCAGGAGGAAGGATGTACTCTTCAAAGCCACAGGGGTGGAGCTGCCCAAGATCATATGAACCCACCTTTTGCATCAGTGTGACCTGGTTATGAGACATGGAGTCAAAGGAGAACATTTTGGAGCTTTAAGATTTAACTGCTCTGCTGGATTTTGGACTTGCATGGAGCCTGTGGCCCCTTTGTTTTGGCCAATTTCTCCCATTTGAAATGGCTGTATTTACCCAATGCCTATACCCTAATTATATCTAGGAAGTAACTAATTTGCTTTTGATTTTACAGGCTTATAGGCAGAAGGGACTTGCCTTGTCTCAGATGATACTTTAGACTATGAACTTTTGAGTTAATGCTGAAATGAGTTAAGACTTTTGGAGACTGTTGGGAAGGCATGATTTCTTTTGAAATGTGAAGACATGAGATTTGGGAGGAGCCAGGGTGGAATGATATGGTTTGCCTGTGTCCTCACCCAAATATGATCTTGAACTGTAGTTCCCATAATTCCCATGTGTTGTGGGAGGGACCCTGTGGAAGATAACTGAATCATGGAGCAGTTTTCCCCATACTGTTTTCATGCTAGTGAATAAGTCTCACAAGATCTGATGATTTTATAAGGGGTTTCCCTTTTGCTTGGCTCTCATTCCCTCTTGTCTGCTGCCATGTAAGATGTGCCTTTTGCCTTCTGCCATGATTGTGAGGCCTCCCCAGCCATGTGGAACTGTGAGTTCATTAAACTTCTTTTTCTTTATGAATTACCCAGTCTCAGGTATGTCTTTATCAGCAGCATGAAAATGGACTAATATGGAAACTAAATAATTGACAAAGATTGCTAGTAAGTGCTGTAACTGGGATGGAAACTTATTGCTGAGCTCAAAATTTTCTTGCTCAGCTAGACTACCCAACTAATATGCCCAACAAAGCTATCAGAAATGTATTCTACAGATATCTACAAACATGTATTTCAATGATTTCACTAGAAGCAGAGCTGCAATGTCTACACATCACATTTGAGCATCTGAAAGATAATATTGCCTTAGTGAGAAGATTGACAGCATAGTCTGGAGGCTAATAGTTATGAATGAGATAGAGAAATACTGCAATCATGAGTGTT
This sequence comes from Cheracebus regulus, assembly GCA_963574635.1. Taxonomy (NCBI): domain Eukaryota; kingdom Metazoa; phylum Chordata; class Mammalia; order Primates; family Pitheciidae; genus Cheracebus; species Cheracebus regulus. The sequence continues at coordinate 2,095 of CAUYQU010029430.1, forward strand.
GCATTTGAAGCCTTACATAATTGACTGCAAAACTGCCTGTTTCCTGGTATGTTCCAACCATATTTCCTATATGCACATTTTATTATGTTATAATTTGGAATGAATTTATCCTCCAGGCAGGAAAAAGAATAGAATAAGCTGTATTGCAGTCACCATTACCTGACTATAAATGGGAAATCCATTGGTCAAGAAATCTATTACAATAGAAAAAGGAATGCCATAAGTAAGATATAGGTAATGTGTGTCTAGAGAGGCAGAAAGGCATTGAAGAGTCTAGGTTCAGGAATCAAATTTCTCATGCTAAATCTTGGCCTATACTACATGATTGCTGTGTAATTTGGGGCAACCTTAATTCCTCTGTGCTTAGCTTTATCATTTATAAAAGAGGAATGATAATAATAGCAAAGGGTTGCTACTAGAATTGAATGAGTTAATACTTATTAAGGCTTAGAACACTGTCTGGCTAAAAGTAGTGTCCCATAAACATATGCTATTATACTAAAGTACTTTTATAAATACTGCAGCATTATTATGTGGTCTAGCTACCCTTTTCAGAAAGTATATATAATATCAATATAGCCCTTAAAATAGTATGTACATTTGAATTAATTTTGAAGAAAGCACTGCCAAATCTACTTGGTATTCTATTTAAATGGAAATAAAGAACCTATTTTAGTCAGAATGGATCTCACAGATTACTGCCTTCCATAACAAAAAGTAATAAATGGCTACACTCTAACCACTGTCAATCTGGAAAGATTCTAAACACTCCACTGTGGGTGTGCTGGAGTGGATCCAGTTTTTACTGAATCATTTCTAATTCTCCCACATCTTCAAATTCAGGATAAACATGAAAAAATTCTGCAATGTGATTGAAGCATACTCAGGTAAGAAAGGTTCTCATTTTAGTATTAGAAATGGACAGGAATGGAGAGAGGAGGAAGCATGCAGTACGGCAAGAAGATTTCATTTTACATTTCCTTTTATTTCTTCCTCCATTCAGATAAAAGCATGATTTCCAAGGCTCTCTGCTTCTCTGTTCTTATTAATGTTCCTTCTGTCAATGTCCTCAAAGAGGTAATTAACCTCATATTAATACAAAATATTCTCTGAAAGCATGCTTTACTAGCCCTTTTATAGCTATTATGCCCTGGACAGGGACCATGTTCCCCTCCATTCCCCCTTTAATATCTATCAAGACTTTTGCAAGTACTATTAGGGGACAACTTCTCATTAACATTTCTTTTGGCTTCATGATGCTAAATTTAATTTTGCCATGATGCCAATGCACAAAACCAAGACATTGTTTTCCAGGTTCAAAGTTAGTTCCTTACGAGTTTTTTTTCTTTTCTTTTCTTTTCTTTTCTTTTTTTTTTTTTTTTTTGAGACAGAGTCTTGCTCTGTCGCCCAGGCTGGAGTTCAGTAGCACAATCTTGGCTAAGTGCAATTGCCACATCCCAGGTTCAAGTGATTCTCCTGCCTCAGCCTCCTGAGTAGCTGTGACTACAGGCAGTCACCACCACACCTGGCTAATTTTTGTAATTTTAGTAGAGACAGGGTTTCACCATATTGGCCAGGCTGGTCTCAAACTCCTTACCTTGTGATCTGCCCGGCTCAGCCTCCCAAAGTGCTGGGATTACAGGCGTGAGCCACCGCGCCCAGCCCCTTCTGGTTTTAATAGATATTATTTCCGTATTTTCTCAAGGTTCCTAGGCAACTCCCAGGATAACCTATATGGTTGTTGTTTATTCCGACAAGTGTGGAGAATCAGATACTATAGTAAGGTCCAGTTAAGCCCGGAGACAGTATGACATTTTCTTCTAAGCCCCTCATGTGCCACCATAATGTCCATTATCAGTCTCACAAAGCATTTTAGGGCAATATGGTGAGAACAACAGTCAATTATCAGGAAAATATGCCATACAGAAACTTAGTCACATTCATGACCTCCAAATTTGGCTTCTACAATTGTTTTCTCTCCATTTCTACCAGCTGCTTTAATGATCTATTAATATGCTGGTTATTGATCCTTGATATTTACAATCCTTCTAAATCTATAGATGAGATTCAGAGTATTTTAATAATAAACCTTTATATTTAGTTCTTTAGGGAGTAAAGAACAAGAATGGTATGTTATAAAAGAGAACATGGATTTCATTTTTGACTTTACTACCTATGCACTATGCATCCTTAGATAAGTTATTCAACTGCTCTAAGCTTCAAACTTTTTATTTGCAAAATGTGAATATAATATCTATCTCACAGGACTGATATGATAATAGAATAGACAATGTCCATAGACAATGATTTACAAATGTTAAAGACCTTCTCTACAAAAGGGAAGAATCCTGACAATTTCTTGATCCTTTTGTGGGAACATTTTAAAAGATGTGAGCAATGAGCCAAACACAGTGACCTAAAGGCCTGGTATGCAATGACCCAGAATAAAATTGCATGAATGTAAACTATGTGCTCCTTTTATTCCTCCCACTCTATTCCTTTAAGGAGAAGAGGAACTGTGCAAAAATTATGTTAACAAAGTCAAAAAGCATTATTCAAAACCATGTTGGAGAAAAACATCTACTGACAAGAGTATATATATTATTGAATGACAAATCACTTTCATAAACAGTCATGTGTCATCATTTTTTGCTCTTTTGTATCTCTTCCCAACCTCCTAGCCTTCACTTTTATTTGCCTGGCTTTTGAGTCTTTATGATTCCAGAAGGTCTACTGATCAATTAGAATGTTGTATACGACTTTCATCCTTCCCTCCTCACTACCTCGCCTGACATTACTGTTGAGTTCTCAAACCCTTCTTTCTTTACCCCTATTTTTCTCATCCCATTCTCCATGACCTAGACCCACATGTTACCTAGACATGTGCACTACCTCAATTTCAAACCCATAAAGAACAAGCCCATATTACTCTCCATTTCCCTTCATCTGTTCCCTTCAAAAGTATTCACATTATTATGGATGGTGGCGGGAAATGGCATGTTTTTTCAATATAGTTATAACCTGTCCACTCTGTCTCCTGCCATCCCAGTGACCTGACAACCTGCTGGAAGCTTCCCCAGCTGCGCCTACCCCAATCTCACCATTTCTTACTAACAGAAAAGGGAATGCATTTCATTCCTTTCATTCTTTTTTGATATCCTTTATGTTACCCAGATCTAATCTCTCAAACTCAGACCCCCACATGGCTTCAAAATGTATCTTCTATCTCTAGTCTCCCTTCTTCCATAAAGACTAAAAGAATGTAACTCAAAATTAATTTGATGACAGAATTTCTCCTATACAAGAATCCAGCATGATATGGTCGTAATATATAGAAAACCCTAAAGATGCCACACACAAAAATTAGAACTAATAAAGTTGCAGGATACAAAGTCAACACACAAAAATCAGTAGCATTTCTATACAACAACAACCTAACCAAAAAAGAAATCAAGAAAACAATTCTATTGTGATAGCTACAATAATGAATAAATAATAAATATAAGAATAAATTTAACCAAGGAGGTGAAAAACCTATACACTGAAAAGTATAAAAAGCCGATGAAAGAAATTGAAGAGAACCCAAATAAATAGAAATATACCCTGTGTTCATGGATTGGAAAAAATAATATTATAAAAATGTCCACACTACCCAAAATGATCTACAAATTCAATGCTATACTTATCAAAATTTCAATGTTAATTTTCATAGAAATAGAAAACGTCCTAAAATTCATATGGAACCACAAAAAACCTTGAACAAAGCAATTATAAGCAAAACAAAGCTGGAGGCATCATACTATCTTATTTCAAACTATACTAAAAGCTTTAGTAATTAAAACAATATGGTACTCGCAAAAATATATGTACACATCAACTAATGTAATAGAATAGAAAGCCCAGAAATGGGTCTATGCATGTATAGTCAACTGATTTTTTAACACAGGTACCAAAAATACACAATGAAAAAAGGATCATCTGCAATAAATGGTGTTAGAAAAACTAGATATTTACATGCAAAATAATGAAATTGCACCCTTATCATGGGTCCAAAGTACTTTGGGGGAAAACTACACAACATTGGTCTGAGCGATAATTTTTTTTTTTTTAATTTGACCCAAAAGCCCAGGCAACAAAAACAAAAATAGATGTGGAATTACATTAAACTAAAAAGCTTCTGCACAGGAAAAGAAACACTGGTGTGAAGAAAAAATCTATATATTGAGAGAAAATATTTGCCAAAATACATCTGAAAAGAGGTTAATATAAAAAATATATAAGGAACTCAACTCAATAGGAATAAAAAATGAACAAGAAAGTTGAATAGACTTTTTTTTCAAGTGAACACATACAAATGACCAACAGATACATGAAAAAAATTTTCAACATCACTAATCATTAGGAAAATGCAAATTAAAAGCACAGTGAGGTATCATCTCACATCTGTCAGAATGGCTACTAACAAAAAAAAAATAACAAATGTTGGCAAAGATGTGGAGAAAAGGAAACTCTTGTATGATATTGTGGAAATGTAGATTAGTACAGCTATTATAGTTTGGAGCTTCCTCAAAAACTAAAAATAGAACTACCATGTGATTCAACAAACTCATTTTTAGAGTTTCTCCAAAAGATTTGACATCAGTTTGTCAAAGAGATGTCTGCAATCCAATGTCATTGCAACACTATGCACAATGTCCAAGTCATTTCATATTTCGAAATGTTCACCAGTAGGTGAAGGAATAAAGAAAATGTGGAATATAAACACAATAAAATATTATTTCACCTTTTTAAAAAAGGAAATTCTGTCATGTATGACAACACAGATGAACTTAGAGAACATTATGCTAAATGAAATAAGCCAGGCACAGAAAGACAGATACTGGATGTTCTCATTTATATGTGCATCCTAAAAACATTGCTCTTATAGAAACAGATAATAGAATAATTACAGAGGCTTGGGGTGGGGAGAATGATTGTCAAAGGATACAAAATCTCAGACAGCATAATAAGTTTTTTTTATATCAATTTCACAGTGTGGTACATACAGTTATTAATACTTTACTATACATTTCAAAATTGCTAAGAGAATAAATTTCAAATGGTCTCACCACAAGAAAGTGAGAAGTATTTAAGAGAATGGATTTGTTGATTCACTTGGTTTAATTATTTCACACTGTATTCATATATCACAATATCACTCTTTACCCCATAAATACATATAGTTATAGATTGTCAATTTAGAACAAAATAAAAAATCAAAAATGTAAACTGCTCAGTCTTCAGATGAAGTATATTCTCCAAATATTTTCATTAAATATGGCAAAAGAAGATAGGTGGAAATGGAAGAACTTCCCAGGGAGTGAAACCAAGAGTCCTAAGAGTCATAAAGACCCACAGAGGCGGGGTCCAGTTAAGGAATATCTCCCATCTTCACATTAAAGGCCCTCACAGTACATCCCAATGTGACTTCAGAATTGCTGTAATTAATGTTCCTAGCTAGTGCCTCCCTTTCTTCTCTTTCTTAAATGTATCTTAATAGTTTTTCATGGTTATCTTGTCATTATTCTACTATTGCATATAGAAAGAACACGGGGGTTAAAGGTTTGACTTGGTGTTTTTTATATAGGCCTCCAGCTCAAGTGACCCCACATACAGACCTAATTTGGAGACTGTCGTGCAATTCTGGACACTGAGCCTGATTGGGTGATGGGACTGTTGGATTGTTTCTTTTAGAAGAGTGAGTATATTTTGGGTACAGAAGGGAAATAAATGAATTTTTGTGATTAAGCAAAGGGCTAAGATTGAATTTATTACTGTTTCCAAATATTTTATGCCCCATCTTGTGAAAGAATTATACTTCCCTGCTCTGTTGATGTCAGGCTTGTTCATGTGACTTGTTTGGGCATAAAATGTGAGTGTAAATAACATGCACCATTGCTGAGAAGAAGCTTTATGAGGCATTGCAAATTTAACTTCTCTCTTTCTTCCTCTCTGCAATAAGCCCAGTGATTCTCCAGATAGGAGCTGCTTTGTCAGTTTAGTTCCCAGAGTAAAAACATTGTGAAACTGAGCTATAAGCAATGACCCACAATTGACATGTAACATGAGCAAGCAATGAAGCTTTGTTGTTGTAAACCACCATAACTGGGACTATGAGGTTAAATGTTACTGTAATATAGAAGCCTAAGCTGGCTGACAGAGGCGAGATCAAAGAATAATGGCCAGTGACCACTGTTCCTGATGCAATGATGCAAGGGACAGTACTATCAGATATATTTTTACCACTTTAGTTCAATAAAAAATTTTAATCATAGAATACTGCAAAAATTATGTGTTCATGTGTAGTTTAGAATGAAAGTGATAGGTACTGAGTTTTATATTTGAGAACAGCTGCAAGAAAAAGAATTCCACATGGTACTAGATGAGCCCAGAAGAGAATTTTGGACAAGCAATTATCCACTTGGGGAAAAATATCCATTTAATGACAAAAGAGTGAGACATAATCTGTGCTCCAATCTGGTGAAATGTTAGAGTTACAATTCTTCCATAACAAATGACAGAATTCCACTGTGACACAAAGAAGACAGTAAATGAGCCTTTGACATCACAATTATGTATTTAACAATCTTATTGTGTAAAGGGCAAGCATCCATGAACCAACATGACTTACTTGGAATAGCTACATTGCAAAGCCATTGAATATGCATCACCACATATTTCCAAAGTACAACCACAAAACTAATCCTTGCAACCCATTCCCAGAGTAGAAGCTTGAACTTGCAATAAACAAGACCCATATATGTACGTGTTAAAAACATGTAGTGAATATCCGGCCCACAGGAGGCAAGGCTATGGGCTAAATCACAAGGAATGCTTCCTCCTCCCCACGTAACATTCAAGTAAAAATAGAAGTAGACTGCATGAATTTCAAGTCTGTCTTAAAAAGAAAAAATAATTCCTAAATTCCCCACATGCATATAATTGTAAGAGTCCAGAAAGACAGTCCCACTCTCTTGCCTTGTTAGTGCTGAGAGGAGAAAGGGTTGAGAAGAGTCTGAGATTGTGCTGCTGCTGCTATGGATGTAACAACTGTTGCTGCTGCTGCTGCTGTTATTTTAAACCCAGGTCTTTTTTTTTCTACTCATTGTTTCATTGAGTCTGAAGTCTTTTTGCTATGATTGGACAAAGGCTAAGCTTAGAAGACAGTGAATAAGAATCAAAGCATGAGGCCAGGTGTGGTGGCTCACACTTGTAATCCCAGCACTTTGGGAGGCCAAGGCTGGTGGATCACCTAAGGTCAGGAGTTCAAGACCAGCCTGACCAACATGGCGAAACCCCATCTCTACTAAAAATACAAAATTAGCCAGCCCTGGTGGTACATGCCTGTTATCTCAGCTACTTGGGAGCCTGAGGCAGAAGAATCGCTTGAACCTGGGAGGTGGAGGTTGCAGTGAGCCTAGATCACACCATTGCACTCAAGCCTGGGCAAAAGAGCAAAACTCCATCTCAAAAATAATAATAAAACAAAGAATCAAAGCATGACATTTAGATTTGAGATTATATGCCCCCTAAAACTCAACAACATGTCTTGAGAGTTGTGCATTGTGGCTAGAAGGCATGCTTTTGCATATGCAAAATGATTTCAATCTTGCTCATATAACATACCTGAGGACGTGGTAGGTGTTGAAACTTGTCTCTTGATCAAAATGTGTACCTCTGGCAAAGAAACTGACAATGAGAAATGTAAAAACTGCCAAAATTGGGAAGCACAAAAGAGAACAGCTTTTTATAAATGATGTATAACCTTAATTAGAGTTCTCCTTTCAGCTTAATATGACTAAGAATACTATGTTTAACCTATAATATGTAATGGGAATCCCAAATACTATACCGAATTATATTACACATTTAAAGTCAGAAACTATTTTAAAGCATTGTGATAGGAACAATTCCAATTGTTTTAGCTGGTAAAATAGTAGTCACAGACTTAAATAAGTAACTAAAAGAGGGAAAACTTCAGAAGTAGGAGGCAATACAGATGTTAGAGACTATGGCAAATCAGAAAACACACACATCCCAGCTAAAAGGGGCAGCTACCATCAAACTCCTACAAAGTGTTCCTTTTAGAAAAGTAAGCCCAGAGCAGTCATCTGATTTTTCAAGAGAAACCATAAATTTAGAATTTTATGTGAAATTTCTTGATTTTCAAGTGCTACTCACTAATTAAAAAAATAAACCCTGTGAATAGCAACAATTTATGAGCCCAACAAAACAAGTCTGCTGGGCAGATTGGCCAGACCCAAGTGTCCAGTTTCTGGGCTACTATGCTTGACCCTCTCCATTCTACAGGAATAGCCCTTTCTGAGATACTGAAAAAAACACCAATGAAAAAAGAGTTTCTTTTTTTTTTTTTACATAAAATTCAATTTTAGATCAAAGAAAAGTATACATTTTATCTTCAAGTATCGTGACCATAGTGATTCCCCTTTTACAAGTAACATGTTTGTAGTGGGCTGATCTTTTGGGGATATTCTTAAATTTTAACCAGGAACCAAATATGTAGTTCACAGATGTATCTTCCTGAGAGCCTGATGTAGTAGGAAGCACAAAACACGTGGCTAGGATTTAAGAGACAGAGATTCTAGGCCTGATTCGACTGCTGCTGTCCAGAGTGAACAGGTAGGGTTTAACCCTCTTAGGACAAAGTGAAAGACAGAAATGATTGATTCTCTATCATTTCAGGATTTCTGTATATTTACTGGGTAATTGCTAATTGGGAACTTGTTGCTAGTGAGTGAGCTTGCATGGGCTGGGAAAAGCCAGAGCCTAAGATGTATGTCAAAGGATCAACTCAGACTCAACTGTTTCATAGAATCTTGTCAAACTCCTGAGGAAATTACAAACCTTGTTACAATTGAGATTCGGTGGAATAAAGGGTGTAAACACCCTAGAGAATGGGACAATGGGACTGATATGGCTCTCTGCAAATAGTTGAATGACTAACAGGAGATGAAGTTTTAACCCTACTTATGTAGTCCCAAAAGACAGAATGAGAAGCCTTGGATAGACTTCACAGGAAGATAAAACTGTCCAAACATTGACTCAAGTAGTCGGTTATGCTAAATTCAGTTTGTTTTCTTCCACCAAAATTACAGTCAATCCTCATTTTTTGAAGATTTTGTATTTGTAATTTCACCTACTTGCTAAAACTTATTTGCAACCTCAAAATCAATATTCCTGATGCTTTCATGGTCAGGGTCATTTGTGAACATGCATGCACGGAGCTGTAAAAAAAAAAAAAATCAAGTCATCTGCTATGAACATTTCCAGCAGAGGTCAAAGAAGGTAGCCCAGCCCACTGCCTTCTTATTTAATCTTTCATATTGTAAACAAGTACCCTTTTACCAGACTATTTTGCATTTTTGTGCCTTTTCTTGGTGATCTCACTGCTTAAAATGGCCCCAATCATAATAGTGAAGTGCTGTCTAGTGTTCTTAAGGACAAGAAGACCGTGATGTGCATTATGGAGAAAATACACATCCAATAAGCTTCATTGAGACAAAGATTATAGTACTTTTGGCCATGAATGTGGTATTCACATATAAACAATGTATGTTAAATAATGTATCTTTAAACAGAAACACACATAAAACAGTTATATATTGATTGATTGATGGAAGTGTTGTGACCAGAGGCTCAAGGAACCTCACTCTGTATCTTCCCTAGAGGCAATGATTCAATATTCGCTAATTCAGTGTTCAAGGCAACTTTGTAGAACATAACTACCCTAAATAATGAGAATTCACTGTATCTAAGCAGCAATTTGATCATCTCTTAAGAATGAGATCAGGGAAATGCTGTACACATCAGATCAAAGGACAGCAAAGAAGCCACACAGTGCCCTTTCCAGTCTCAAATTCTAGTATTCAATGAAAAACTGATTCAACCCCAGAGAGATGATTAGATTATATTTTAAGTCCTTTGAGCCCCTCAAATTCTATGATTCTATAGCTTAGTCAGGGAGTCAATTGTGTCTCAGCTTTCCACTTGTATAGCCTAAGAATTTTAGGAAAAACATGCCAGGTTTCTTCTTGGCTCTAAAGGTCTATTATTCAAGGGAAAAAAAAAGGTTCTCATAACACTCTTCTATTCACTTCTAACATTAAATTCTCTTCCAATTATCTTTACTCTCCATTCAGTATTTAATCTGCAGAAATTCCCACTTGCTGTTCCTCATTCATAACGTTCCTCTTTTTTCAACAAGTTACAGTCTTTAATTTGTTGTGTTTGGAAATAAGAGAAAGACACCCAAAATTCTCCTTTATATAAAACATCCCATGCTTCTAAAGAAGAAGTCACTAAATCCTTTTGACCTCCCATGTCACTTTGGCTTATTATGTTGGTTTTGTTTGTCTTTTGTTTTTTTGTTTTGAGACAGTCTCATCCTGTTGCCCAGGCTAGGTAGTGGCATGATCTCAGCTCACTGCAACCTCTGTCTCCAGGGTGCAAGTGAATCTCATGTCTCAGACTCCCAAGTAGCTGAGATTAAATGATTTTGTATTTATAGTAGAAACAGGGTTTTACCATGCTGACCAGGCTGGTCTTGAACTCCTGGCCATAAGTGATCCCACCTACATTAGCATCCCAAACTGCTGGGATTACAAGTGTGAGCTACCCACACCGTCACCTTGCTTATTCTAAAAAAACTGGATCCAGAATGTTGTAATGGCCAATATGCCACGCACTTATTGTCTTAAACCTTATGGATAATAAATATCCCACAGAGGCCAGGCATGGTGGCTTATACCTGTAATCTAGTACCTTGGGAGGCCAAGGTGAATAGATCACTTGGGCCCAGGAGTTTGAGATCAGCCTGAACAACATAGTGAGACCCCTTCTCTACAAAAAAAAAGAAAAGAAAGAAAGAAAGAAAATTATTAGCTGCATGGTGATGAATGCCTGTGGTCCCAGCTGCTCAGTAGGCTGAGGTGAGAGGATTATTTGAGCCCACAAGTTCAAGGCTGCAGTGAGCCACAACTGGACCACTACACTCCAGCCTGGGCAACCAAGTGAGACTCTGTCTCAAATAAATAACCTTCAGAGTGCCTTCACCAACAGGAAAAAAGCTTTGAGGTAATAGTCTTGTTTTTCTAGAACCCAATTTTTAGGAGTCTCTCAGCCTCCTGAGTAGTTTCCTAGAAAAAAACTCAAAGTTACATCTAAGACAATTGTGGTCACTTTTGAACCAATTCATAGCTGGGCTGGCAGCAGTGAGCCATGAATCTGCCTGAACTGGGTAAGCACACAGTCCATCAAGTGATGACAACTGGGAAGTGGCCAGTTTAGCCATTCTTCCTATTCTTATGAAAGGCAAAAAGAAAAAGAAGAACCAGATCTAAAATCATGTGATTATCTGCATAATTTAATATCATATATCTCATACAAAAAAATAAACTGGCTTTATAAGTATGAGTAAGTTTAAAGAAAATAAACAATGGACAATAAAGAGACCTAAACTAGAGTGAAAGAAAAAACACAACCAGAAAGGTAATACATTATCAGAAGTAAAATAAGATAAAATAATACAGAATTGGTATAATTAAAATAAACCATCTCAAATTGTTGCTGCCATGTTTTTCCACTCTACTCAGATCTGAGTATCTTGAGGACAGATAGTATGATTAAATCAACTGCGAACTCCCAAAGGCAGTTACCAGGATGTAGGTACCTGGTAAGATTAATTGAATTGACACATTATTATTTAGGTTGCTCATATTAGTATTTTTCAGAAAATTATAACACTCTCAAAAGAAGCAGAAGTTCTCTTAGATTAGAGCATACAAGTGGTCCATCTTCAGTGTGTAATGTCTTGCCAGGCTAAAGTAGTGGAAAGGGTTAAAAACCAAGGCCAAAAGTAGTAGTGGCAAGGTAAACAAAGGCGTATCACCCTTTCTTCTCTAAACTAAGAGTTACTGACTTATCTTTAAGTGTGCCCAAGTATATTTGCCTTCGCTAAAAATTTGAACACATTGTTAAGAATATTGATAATCTTTTTTAAATTTATTCTGCTTTAAGTTCTGGGGTACATGTGCAGATCGTGCAGGTTTGTTACACAGGCCTACATGTGCCATGGTGGTTTGCTGCATCCAAACCACCCCTCCCTGTGTCCATTGTTCAACACCCACTTATGGGTGAGAACATGCGGTGTTTGGTTTTCTGTTCTTGTGTCAGTTTGCTAAGAATAATGGTTTCCAACTTCATCCATGTCCCTGAAAAAGGACATGAACTCATCTTAATGCTATTCAGTTGAACTCTAGGACTTACAGCTATATTTTATCACGAAGTCAAACATGATAGGAAACCTTTATGTTATGCTAACAGACATGAGTGGAATCCAAAAGTATTTATCTCCCATTTCATCTACATCATCCAAAATTAGGTTGCCTTGCAGCATTAACAAATTATAATGAAATCTTATCATCATTTCAGTCAATTGATTTGATTTAAAAAATTGAAAATAGGATACATACATTGCTATTTACATCACAGATTCAGCTCACTATGCAAAAAACAAAAACAAATATGGCAAATTTTTGCAGCTCAGGTGACAGGAAAAATGGTAGCAGCAAGGTAGCCCAGCTTCACAAAGGCTCTCAGGGTGCTGTAGCTCCTCAGCATCCCTGCTGCCAAGATGCCCAAGAGGAAAGTCAGGTCAACTGAAGGGGCAGTAAAGGAAGAGCTCAAGAAAAGATGGGTGCACTCTTCAGCTAAACCTGCTCTGGCAAAGGCGGAAACGAAGCAGAAAAAGGCAGCAGGAAAGGATAAATCTTCAGACACAAAAGTGCAAAGGGAAAAGAGACCAGGTGCCGTGGCTCATGCCTGTAATCCCAGCACTTTGGGAGGCCAAAGTTCGAGGATCTCTTGAGCTCACGAGTTTGAGACTGGCCTGGGCAACATAGTGAGAGCCTGTCTCCACAAATTTTTTTTTGTAATTAGTGGCTCCTGCCTGTAGTTAAGAGGCTGAAGCAGGTGGATCACTTGAGCCTGGGAGGTTGAGGCTACAGTGAGCACTGATCACGCCACTGCGCTCCAGAGCCTGGGCAACAGCATGAGACTATCTCACAAAAATGCGCAGTGGGCAAAGGAAGTAGGGGAAGGATAGCAAAGGGAAAACAGGCTGAAGCCGCTAACCGAGAAATGTCTGTGTACTGATGATCAACACAACCAATACAATCTCAATTATGAAATATTTTTCAAATAGCTATGGTACACTACATAAGAGAATATAAAAACTAGCATATCACAATCATTACCCTCAAAGAGATTACAGTCTTGTCAGAAACATAAACGATTGAATAGTGTGGCACAATATTAGGACTAAGTACTAAGTCAGAGGTAAGCATGGCATGGTGGGGTAGAGAGAGGGTTGGGTGGGTTCACGTGAAGGGAGCATAACCTAGGCTGAGCCAGGATTAGGAATGATTAGAAATGCATCCTACAGACTGCTGAGATAAATATATTAACATTTACGTATTTCAATTCTGCAAATTTGACAATGTCTTGAATGAAGGAGGCTGTGTTGTCATGTAAGTAGGCATCACAGCAATGTTATCTTATAAGACAACTCGTTCAATGCTCCTTGGCTAAACCAAATTTGACCACTTATGGTCTAGGTAATGATGTTAGCCAGAGAGAATATTTCCAAAGTGAAAGTATAAATCTTGAAATGAATAACTGATCTTCCATCTAGACTGACAATAAACTCACACCCACTAGGTAAGCTGAAGATACCACCCCCATCAAGACTGCTGACCTTTTCCACTGTAAAACGTTTCATCTGTGTTCTGCTTGTAGAGTCTAGGAAGCAAATTGCAGATTATGCAAGAGACGTATCACCTGGAGAAAGAATGAGCTAAAAATTCAGATCAATAATTTCAGAAGCTGTCACAGAAGTTGATATTACATGACAGATGTCTTGTGCCTTAAGTGTGATCATATTTAAGTGATACAGAAAAAAAAAATGCCTGTAGTTCATCATTAATAGCCACAAGTGTACAAAATTTCTTCTTATTGTCATCTATCCATAATTGGTGAAGATGTTTCCCTTAGAAGTTTTAGCCAAGATTATTTAGACTGACATGTATTATTCATATTTATAGTGACAACACTGTTGATGTTACTGGAAGTTATTGTAAATGCCTGGTACTGTCACTTTCCAGAGATGGGTCCACAGTGCAATACATGACAATAATATCAATGACTCTTGTAAAATAAATAGTTTAAGGCTTCAGAAATGTCTCCAATGCATATGTGATCCTGCAGCAATGGTTCTCAAATTTTGATGTGAATCAAATTAACTAAGACACAAGTTGCTAGGCTCTATATTCCCAGATTTTCTGATTTGGTAGATGTGGAGTGAGGCCTGAGGAGGTACATTTCTCATACGTTCTTAACTGAGGGTAATGCCGTGGGTGTGGAGGCCATACTTTGAGATTAGAGGCACTAAAGTAACCCTATTATAAGATGTTGTTAACAAATTTAAAATGTAGTCTCCGCAGCATATAGCTGGCCAAATAATTATTTGTAAATTAATAAGTAAATTAACAAATGTATTAGAACGGTCTAAAAATAAAGGCATTCACAGGGGTCTTTGGATAGACAGAAGAGTCAAATAAATTGTAATGGAAAAGGATATCAGAAAATGTTCTTCAGGTAAGGTAATGCCTGGGTTGTGTTTTGAAAAAAAGAATTGCTATGTAGGAAAAGAAGAACATTTCAGCCACAGAAAACAGTATGTGCGAACAGTCAGAGAGATCTGGGTTTAGACTTACTCTCTTTCACTTATTCTAAATATTCATCAGGCTTCTTACTGAGACCTCAGTAAGATGTATCTAATAATAGTCCCTTTACCTCATGGATCTGTTGTTACAATGACACAAGATAATATATGTAAAGGAGAAAAGCACAATGCCAGGTGTACAGTATGTGTTTCACAAATGCTGGTTACTATTACTGATTATGCTGTTGTTTTTGTTTTTATAAAATCATAAAATTTCATGACTCATGCCAAATACTATATGTATAAGAGGTCCCATGACTAAAGTGAAGAGAAGATGTGGGGAAGTTAAAGTGAGGACAGAGAGTTATGGGCTCTCAAGATAGTGCCACTGCATTCCAGCCTGGCCAACAGAGTAAAACTGTGACTTAAAAAAAAAAAGAGAGAGAGAGAGAGAGAGTTATGGACTCTATTTCTTTCTTTCTTTCTTTTTTTAATTTTCATTCCTCTATGGGCTCTATTTCATGCAGACTTTCATGTGTGCTAAGCTAACTAGTTTGCAAACCATCTACAACCTTGTAAATTTCCATTGAAGGGTTTTAAGGTGATGCAGAATCAGACTTAACATTTTAGAAGTAGTATTCATGTATGTATGTATGTGTGTGATAGATGGATTCACAGGGGCTAGACCAGGGCCAAGAAAACTACAAAAGTTGAGTAAGATGGAGTGAGAGAAGATAACGTGCAAGTTTTCCTTCAATCTAGAAAAAAAAAAAAAAAAAAAAAACACCTTCAGGGTTTGATCAAATGTATATTTAAACTTACTTATACATACTTAGTTGCTCACACCAATCATGTCCATACACACAGCTACAATGGGAATGCAAAAAGCTGAGTAAAATAAATTAAATAGAAGTTATTACAAGTTCATGATCTGAATAGAAATATCAATATTTCTGTCTTAGAAATAAATCTTTGAAATAAATCATCTCAAAATTGCTAGCAACAGATGAAGTATTTCAAGAATTACTGTCAACGAATGTGAGTAACTACTTAAACCAAAAAACTGCACAAATGTAACAGACGTCAGCCTGAAGCCACCCACCTGCCCAACCTTTTTGCCTTGCCCCAATCAGCCCCACCCTCACCATCACAATGGATGTCCTTGACTTATGACTTTGTGTGTTTAAATAGCTTGGCCTTTTCTGATTTCTATGGGCCACTGAAAACTGCAAAACGTCTAAATGATATTCTGTTGCAAAGCTTAATCATTTTTGGGTCACAGGCACCTTTGATAATCTGATAAAAGCTATATATAGATAGACTTTCCCTCCAGAGAGGGATTAAGATACAAAATTTGCATTAAGATTCAAAATTTCAGGGGATTCACAGTTCCTAAAGGTATATAAATCCCCACATCTGAAATTGCTGTGGCAGAAAATAGCATGTATACCCCTTACAGGATAAACTCATACCCACAGGGTAAGGCAATACAAAAAAAGAAAAACTTTTCTTATGTAGCTATACCAAAATTCTCTAGGGCAAAGTTATATAAGGTTATAAGAATGAATATATGGGAATAAAGTTAGAAAATAAACTTTCCAAATGTGTTTCTTAACAACAACAAAATTATACACATATCAATCAAGACACCAAGGAAATACCCTGCAAAAAAATATGTAGGGCAAAGCTAATAACATGAGTCATAGATAACAGAAATTAGCCAGTGAATGTTAATTCTTCCAATTTTTAGAAGGACTGCTACAAAATAAGAGAGCCATAATTACAATCTTCCATAAAGATTTAAGTCTAAAGACTTTAATCATTAAGGACTCATTTCAAGTTACATCTACAGTAGGAAGAATATTAGAAAAGAAATTATCATTAGAGGTGATTCTTTCAGGATAAAGTAGAATCACATTTTCTTAGTATAACCATAACCATTTCCATCAAACAAGTAGAGCACTATTGGAAAAAAAACAAGGTAAGTGCTTATGAAACTGGTCATTAATATTTATTTAACTGTGTAGCTCACATCACACCTCCCATCCCACCCACAGAACACCTTTTAGATTACCCAGAAGTTGTTCTTAGTTGTTCTTCCTATAGAG
Organism: Cheracebus regulus; assembly: GCA_963574635.1. NCBI lineage: Eukaryota > Metazoa > Chordata > Mammalia > Primates > Pitheciidae > Cheracebus > Cheracebus regulus. Next base: position 18,982 of record CAUYQU010029430.1, read on the forward strand.
AAATATGTGTGTATATATATATACATACATATATACATATATGCATATATACACATACACACACACACACGCACACACACACACACACACACACACACGTTTGAGGGTTTATCATCATCTTCTCCCTTCTCCACCTGCAACTTTGCAAGCCACTCCCATAAACATTAAACAACATGAGTGCCAGGATTGGCCTCATGTTCCTCCTAGTCTTCATAGGTTAGTGAAATTATAATGGGTCATGACAAGGAAAGCAAAAGAGAATTTGGTTTTCCAATCAATTTTAAATTAAAGAAAAACATACAACTGAAGCTAAGAGGTTATTTTCATGGATAAAAATAATAATATAGAAACACAAGTTACTTAATAGTTACTAGGAATTAGTGTTCTAATACAAATAGTCATGAAGGTAAGCCATTCCATTTATAGGGCTGTCACATGCATAAGAAAATTAAATTACTTTCCCAATCAACAAATGACTAAATATAAACTTGCAAATATGTAAATGCAAAGGATATTAATAAAAATATTATCTTTAATCACAGTAAAAGCTCTGAAATATCTTTTTATATATGCAGTTATCTCCCAAATTATAAAAATTCCAAACGACTAACTGTGCTCTTTAATTTTACTGCCTTATAATTCAGAATTCTCATTATTTCATTGAAGGAAAAATTAAAGATTCTAATCAATTTTATGTACATTCTAACTCTTCAGCATAAATTCTCCAGACATGATGGAAAATGATCATGAAATAACCAAAATAAAAAACTAATCTGTACTTGAATCTTTATGAAAAATATTTAGCTATCTTGACATTGTATAAGGAAAGATATTTATTGTGTCAATTTCTAGCTTTTAAACACTAATTAATAAAAACAGATTCATCCTACATAAAGATATTCATTCCTATATTTAAAAGTTAATAGCTTGACTTTTCATTACTTTTATTTTAAAACTATAATGATGGCAACAGAATATATTAACATACATTTCTAGTTAAGCAATACTGTACTGAAATCCTCAACAAAAGGAGGAAAAAATAGCTCAATGTATAATATAATCATTTTATTTCAAAGCAAAGTTCAACTCCTGTCTTTTTCAAAGCAAGTAAGTGAAACAGACATGCAGTCTCTGATGTAGTTAGATTCTCATTTGTAGTTAGTTATGCCTTTGAACTCTACCGTTGCCAGAACAGTTACATGGGGAAATTGCTGAATGATTTGCCAAGTGGATAACCAGCAAATGTTTAAGAGGCCAGAGGTAAACTGAATACTAAGACAAAATGAGCACTTGAAAGGGATTTGTCAATTTGATCCCAGAAATACATAAGTAAAAGGAAAGCTGCTAATTCAGAGAAGGAGCTGAAAAAAGTGGCTTAAATTGCTTCTAAATAAGAAATTCCTCAATGAAAGACAGGTAATGGACATTAAGAAATCTGAATTACTTTACTTTCGCTGGTATAAAATTATTAGCCACAATGTTAAAGGGATGGAGAAGGCCAGATCTGGAGAGATGGATTTAGGTGTCACTGTCCTGAGAGGGTGTGTGTATGTGTGCTAATCCCAATTCCTGTAAATGCAAGAAGAGCTGTTGTATTGAGACATCAGACAGAGCTTTATTAGTTTACACTAACAGTGAAAAAAAAAAGTGCTACTTACTTGTCCTAAAATCACTAAAGTTTCAAAGCCTATCTCTTATCTAAGTCTTTGGGGACATGTTGAATAAATTTGTGTCCACATTAACCAAGCTGCAATTATGTGTGCTATCTTTCCTGGGACTTTTCTGGTTTCAACATATCACTCAAGGGTGGTACAAGAGCTTCTGCTTCACACACTGTACAGGTACTGTAGTTACAGAGGCAGATCAAAGATCTGTTCCCTAATACTGTTCTTGATGATGTTCAAAGTTTTATTGATATTTTGAACTTTTTGTTCTTGAAGATGTTCAAAGTATTGCTGGCCTTTTGAACTTTTAGTCAAACATGAAACATGGAATTAAAGTCTTTAAAAATTTATCAAACAATCCCAGTATTCCTTTTCAGGTTAATAAACATAGCTCAAAGTCATCATTATATAGTCATAGAATCTGGATACTAAAATCTTTAACTTTAATACTTTGCACTTTTTGTAGTGTCCACAATAATACTCACCTAACAAAAAGAATATTTCTGCTATTACCATTGTTATTTACCTGGAAATTCTATGCAATTTGAAATACAAATAGAAAATAATAGTATACAGAAAAAAGAAACAAAAAGTCATTTTCAGCCAAAAATCTGTTAGAATTTAAAAAGTCAGTAAAATGGCAAGCTAAAGGTCAATATATAATAGCATTTCTATATCATAACAAAGTGTTGTGAAAGTTACACTAAAATTATAACTTTGTACCAGACTGAGTGCTAAAATCACTTTGGATCCATTATCTCATACCTATGAGTAGATGTTATTGCTATCTAACATATAGATGAGGAAATTGAAATATGAGGCAATTAGTTACTCATCTTGATCATTTAGCTGGTAAATAATGCCCCCAAACTATCTGACTTAGTCACTTTACAACTAAACTAACCATGCTGCTTCCTATTCATAACAGCAAAGGTAGATTATAGACAGAAAGATAGACAGATAAATTTTTTATAGTAGTAACCACAACAAGAAATGCGTATGCCCAATATGAAGCAAAATACAGAATTTATTTAATCTAAAAACAATAGTTATTTAAGGAGACATACATCATTCCTTGTTAGGAAAAATATAAAATTTTGTATTATTTCAAAATTAATTTTTAAGTATAGTAAGCCCCATAAAAATCATTATCATAAAATTTATTTTGTAAATATAACGTCTCTAAAGTTTATATGGAAGTTGAAAGGGATTCATCTAACTAGATATTAAAATATATTATAAATCTAGATAGACTAATTAAAGTGGTAATGTCACAAAATTTAAAAATCACAGTTTATTAAACCAGTATGAAATATCATAGCTCAGAACTAGTAGAAACTGTCATATATTAGACATTAATATACAATAAAGAGAACACCAAGAATCATCAAGTGAAGTTGACATACTTTTATTATTCCTCCTACTAAGCAAAACTTAAAAGCTTCGACACTATATATTAAATAAACATAAGAACTTTGAAAGATTGGGAGAAGAGGGCAGCTTTGCTAGGGACCTTGTGACTCAGAGAACAACATTGCAGTAAGTCCCCTGGGTTTTCTTTTTGCCTCATATATACCAAACTTAGAGATAAAGAAGCTAGCAACTCAGAAATACAACTGGCTGAAGACAAAAAAAAAAAAAAAAGTAACCAAAACATGTTATCTCTAGACAAAGGATGAGGAAGAGGAAGCCTAGCAAGATGGAAAATATGTAGATAATAAAGGCTGTATTTCAACAAAGAAAATATGTCTCAACTCATGCCAAGAAGGCCCAGTGGACAGCTTAGATATCCCCCTTCAACTGGCTATAAAGAGACATTACATTTTCACCCTTAAAGGATGGTGTTAGCAAAAGCTGGGTACAAAGCCAAGACACTTACCCTAACAATCTTCCCCTTTTCTTTCTCCTTCGGTATCAGTGGAGACCACATGGGAAACATAGACTTCTTTCTACTCCCACCTGGCAGAAACAAGGGTCCTTTAAGCTCCCCACTCTAGTATTGTCCCAGGAGGCCTAGTGGTCCTTTATTGCCTCCTAGCAACAAAGAGGACATACACCCCATGTGAGGAACAGTAATGAGGCACACCTACCCCTTCTACTTGAGAAAGTAACGTTGGAGACCTAGTGAAGAGCTGGAACTCCCACCCCCACCCAATAGTAATGAACATCCCTCCTCCACCAGCCATCAGGTGTGAATAGAAACTAGACGTAGAACCTGGACTTTACCCATACCTGGGAGTAATGCGAGAGGAAGTTGCCTGTTCCACTGACAGATCATACTTAGAGAAAGCAAGGAAAAAAGAGGTTTAACAAGATCCAGTGTTTTATAATGTATAATACTTAAAATCCCCAGATTTCAATTGAAAATCACTTATTATATCAAGAAGAAGGAAGTTCTCAAACAGAATGAAAGAATGTAATCAACAAATGTTAATACTAAGGTGACAGCTGTTAGGATGATCTAGCAAAGACTGTAAAGCAGCCATGATAAAAATTACTCAATGAGCAATTACAAGCATGCTTGAAATCAATAAAAAAATATAAAATCTAAGCTAATACACACACACACATACATACATACATACATACATACATACATACATACATAAATGATATAAAGAACCAAATAGAAATTTTGGAACTGAAAAAATACACTAAGCAAAATAAAAAACCTAGCTGATGAGCTTGACAACTGAATGTAGGGAACAGAGGAAAGAATTAGTGAATTGGAAGACAGAATAGTGGAAATTACCAAACCCGAACAAGAGACTGAAAAAGACTGAAGGTGAGAAAAATGAGCAGAGCTTCAGGGAGATATGAGACTATAACAACAGATCTTACATTGATGTCACTGGAATTCTAGAAGGAGATGGAGAAAAAGGACAGGGCTGAAAAAGTACTCCAAGAAATAACAGCTGAAAGCTTCTCAAATTTAGTAAAAGATATACATTACCGATTCAAGAAGCTGTGAGACTTCTTAACAGGATAAACATAAGGAAATCTACACAAAAAGTCAAACTTTTGAAAACTAAGATGAAGACTTGAAAGCAGTAAGAGACAAACGATACCTTATCTCTAGGGGAAAACAGACTAAATGACAGTGGTTTTTTTTTCACCAGAAACTATGAAAGCCATAAGGAAGGGGTACAATACTTTTCAAGTGCTAGAAGTCAACCCAGAAACCTATACACTGAAAAAATATCTTTCAGGAATGGAGAAAAATTCAAGGCATTTTTAAATAAAGGAAAACTAAAACTATTTTTTTACCAGCAGAATTACTGTAAGAAATAACCACAGGACATTCTCTAAACAGAAAAGAAATGATAAAAGAAGGAAACTTTGAACATTTAAAAAGGAGAAAAAACATAGTGAGCAAAAATATGGTCAAATACAATACAGACTTTCCTTCTCCTCTAGAGTTTTCCAAATTCTGTTTGATGGTTGAAGAAAAATACACACATCTCATGAGGTTCTAAATGCATGCACAAGAAATAATTGTAAACATTTACAGCTGTGACAGGGCAAAGGAATACAAAGGGAACTAAGGATTCTATATTTCATTTGACCTAGAGGCAAGGGTGCAGTGGCTCGTGCCTGTCATCTCAACATTTTCAGAAACCAAGGCGGGAGGATCACTTGAGCCCAGGAATTTAAAACCAGCCTGGGCAACATAACAAACCCCCTGATCCATGAAAAATTTTTTTAAATACTCAAGTGAGATGATACATGCCTATAGGCCTAGCTACTCAGCAGGCTGAGGCAGGTGGCTCACCTAAGGCCAGAGTTCCAGGCTGCAGTGAGCCGAGACTGCACCACAGCATTCCAGCCTGGGCCACAGAGTGAGATCCTGCTTCTGAAAGTAAAAATAAAAATAAAAAACATTTTACCTAATAAAATGCCAATACCAGTAGACTGTGAAAACTTTATATATAGATAGATAGATATAGATATTTAGAGCAATCGCTAAAAAAATGTTTTACCAAGAGATACATCCACAAATAATCTAGATAAATCAAAACAAAATTCTAGGCTGGGCGTGGTGCCTCACATCTGTAATCCTAACACTTTAGGAAGCCAAGGTGGGAGGATCACTTGAGCCCAGGAGTTCCAGACCAGCCTTGGCAACATGCTGAAAAATTATCTCTACAAAAAATAGAAAAATTAGCTGGCATGGTAGCATGTGCCTGTAGTTCCAACTACTCTGGAGACTGAGATAGGAGGATTGCTTGAGCCTAGGAGGTCAAGGCTGCAGTGAACCATGATCAGGCCACTGCAGTCCAGCCTGGGTGATAGAGTGAGACCCTCTCCCAAAAAAAAAAAAAAAAAAACTAAAAAAAAAATTTTAACTAAACCACAGGAAGGTAGGAAAAAAATAGAAAGCAAAGCAAATATAAAATGGCAGATTTAGCTCTGACATATCAAAGACTACATCAAATATAAATCGTCTAAATACATCAATTAAAAGACTGTCAGCATGGAATAAAATACAAAAACTACATATTGTCTTTAAGAAACTCACTTTGAAAATATATATATAGGTAGGTTAAAAGTAAAAGTATTAAAAAACATACATCATGAAAAGCTTAAAATAAAGCAAGATGGGCTATATTAATATCAGAAAAATAGATTTTTGAAATAAAGGAAATTACAGGTGACAGACGGGGCATTATGTAATGATAAAAGGATAAATATATCAGGATCTATATATCAAAACCTTGCATTGTACCTCAGAAATATATACAAATATTATTTTGCCATTAAAAATAAACATAAAAAAGGATGTCAAAGAAATATTATGAATAATTCTTAACACATTAACATGATATCTCAAATGACACGAACCAGCTCCACAAAAAACACAAGCTACTACATTCACACAAATGTAAATACCTCATTTGAATAGCCCTAGAACTATTAAGAAAATTGAATTTATAATTTTAAAGTTTCCAAAAAAGAAATCTTTTGGCTCAAATGATTTCACTGGAAAATTCAAACATTTAAAGAAGAATTAGGCTGATCCAATGGTAGTGAGTTATCAGAGTTTATTAACATTATCATTAAAGTTGGTATACAACTCTCCACTTCTAAATTTGACTGAAAGAAAGAAGAAGGAAGAAGGAAGAAGAAAGAAGGAGGAGGAGAAAGAATAGGAGAGAGGAGGAGGGGAGAGAGGGAAGGAGGAAGAGGAAGAGGAGGAGGTGTCGGAGATGGTGGCAGCGGCAGCAGCAGCAGCAATTCACATAATCTCTTCCAGAAATTGAAGATGGAAGACTTTTCAATTCATTTTATGAAACTAGTATAGTATTGCCCTGATAGAAAACCAGAAAAAGACAGTATAAAGTAAGAAAACTATAGACCCTTATTCCTCATGAATATAGACAGAAATGTCTTTAACAAAATACTAACAAATAGAATCCAGCAATATGTGAAAAGAATCAGATGCATGACAAAGTAGGGTTTATACCAGGCATACAGGCTGGTTTAAGATTTGAAAATCAGTCTATGCAATCCTTCACATCAACATGCTAAAGAAGAAAAATCACATGATTATATGTTGCCTAAAAAGCATTTGACAAATATTTTTCATCATAAAAACTCTTAGAAAAATATGAGTAGAAGGGAATTTTTTAAATTTGATAATAAACATCTATAGAAAATCTTTAGCTAACATTATACTTAATGGTGAAAGACTAAATGCTTTCCACTTAAGATCAAGATAAGGAAGGCTATCTGCCCTAACTGTTCTTATTCAGTGTGGTGCTGGAGGTTCTAGCTAGTATTGTAAGGCAAAATAAAGGAGATAAAAGCCCTGCAGATTGAAAAGTAAGAAATAAAACTGCCCTGTTTGCAGATGATATTCTTGGCTATGTAAAATATCCCAAGATATCTACAGAAATCTCCCAGGAGTAAAATGTGAATGAACAAGATCTTAGGATAAAAGATAAGCACACAAAATCAATTGTATTTTTATATACTCACAATTAATATGTGGACACCAACATTAAAAATACATTACTATTTACAGCTGCTAAAAATGCAATACAAAAGTGTAAATATGACAAAACGTACAGGATTTGCACGCTGCAAACTACAAAAAGCTGATGAAGGAAATTAAAAACAAATAGGAGAGACATCACATGTTTTCCCTAAATTGATTTATTGGCTCAATGTAACTCCTGTCAAAATCCCAGCAAGGTTTTTTGTAGATACAGAGAGATTATTTTAATATTTATATGGAAAGGTAAAGGAACTAGGGCAGTTAAAAACTATTCTGAAAAAGAAGAATAAAGTGGAAGGAATCTGTCCACCCAATTTTAAGACTTAGATAGCTATAATAATCAATACTGAGTGGTACTGGCAGAGGGAGAGACACATGGATCAATGGAATAGGATAGAGAATCCAGAAATAAACTCACACATATATTTCCAACTGATTTTTTACAAAGGTGCAAAAGCAATTCAATAGAGGAAATATAGCTTTTTCAAAAAATAGTACTGAAGCAATTGGACATCTATAAGCAGGGAAAAAAAACTTTGGCTTAATTTTCACATTTGATTTGAAAAATTAACTTCAGCCTTCCTTTTGGCTGGAACCGCCATCTTCTAGTAACCCGCCAAAATGACGAACACAAAGGGAAAGAGGAGAGGCACTTGATATACGTTCTCTAGGCCTTTTAGAAAACATGGAGTTGTTCCTATGGCCACGTATATGCAAATCTATAAGAAAGGTGATATTGTAGACATCAAGGGAATGGGTACTGTTCAAAAAGGAATGCCCCACAGATGTTATCATGGCAAAACTGGAAGAGTCTACAATGTTATCCAGCATACTGTTGACATTGTTGTAAACAAACAAGTTAAGGGCAAGATTCTTGCCAAGAGACTTAATGTGCATATTGACGACATCAAGCACTCTAAGAGCTGAGACAGCTGCCTGGACCGTGTGAAGGAAAATGATCAGAAAAAGAAAGAAGCTAAAGAGAAAGGTACCTGGGTTCAACTGAAGCACGAGCCTGCTCCAGCCAGAGAAGCACACTGTGTGAGAACCATTGGAAAGGAGCCTGAGCCGCTAGAACCTATTCCCTATGAATTCATGGAATAGGTGTTAAAAAAATAAAAGATCTCTGGACTGTAAAAAAAAAAAGAAAGAAAGAAAGAAAGAAAGAAAACCAAACATTAACTTCAAATGGATCACCGTCTTAAATGTATAAAAGTACAAATGTTTTGGAAAACAACATAAGAAAAAAAAATTTTTGGATTTAGAATTATGCAAAAAGTTCTTAGATTTGATGCTAAAAACCCAATCTATTTAAGATTGCTAAATTTATTTCACAATGAAAAAACTTTGCTCCATAAAAGGCCTTCTTAAAAGGTTGGAAAGACAAATTATAGACTGAGAAAAATATGAGAAAATCATGTATTCACAAAGCACTAGCATCTATAATATATGAAGAACTCTCAAGACTCACTAGTAAAATAGTAAACAATCTAATTAGAAATGGATAAAAGATATGAACAGACATTTCACTAAGAGGATATATAGAAGGCAAAGAATCACATGAAAAAATGTTTATCATCATTAGCCATTAAAGAAATACAAAATAAAGCCACAATTAGATATCACTAGACATCTAGGACGACAAATTAAAAATAGTGCCAACACCAAAAGCTGATGACATTAAAGAGAAACTTGCTCACTCATAAATTGCTTGTGAAAATGTAAAATGGCACAGTCCCTCTGGAATATAGTTTGGCAGTTTATTAGAATTAACATGCAAATACGATACAACCCAGCAATTACACTCTTAGGCATTTATCCCAGATAAATAAAAAAATATGTTTACATAAAGACCTGTACATGAATATTTACAGTCTTATTCATCACAGCCAAAAAGAAAACAACCCAGATGTTCTTTAGGGTGAATAGTTAAGCAACTAGTACATCCATACCATGGAATACTATTCAGCAATACAAAAGAATTAACTATTGATAAACACAACTTTGATGCATCTCTAGGGCATAGGCTGAGTAAAAAAAAAATGTCAGCTTTGAAAGGTTACATACTACATAATTCTATTTATTTAACATTCTGAAGATGACCAGATTATAGAAATGGGAAAATGATTAGTGGTTGCCAAAAAAGGAGAGAGTAGACAGAGGAAGGAAGAGATAGGAGTTATAAAAAGACAACAAAAAGAATCCTTGTGGTGACCAAAATGTTCTGTATCAGTGAAAATAACCGGGTTGAGGTATTCTACTACAATTTTGCAAGAGGAAAAGAACACTGAATGAAAGTGAATAAGGAGTATACAGGACCTTTCTGCAATATTTTTTACAACTGTATATGAAACTGGAATTATCTCTCTTAAATAATTGGGGAAGTCCAAGATCATTCAATAAATGGTACTGTAACATCTAATTAATAACTTGGACAAAATCAATTTTTTAATCTGAAAAAGAACAGAATTAAATATCAATCTTCAGGGTAGAAGTGTTTTAAGTATTGAAAACATAGAAGAAATATTTTTAAATCTTATGTTTTAGAAAAAGAGAGAAAAGGAGAATTTAGAATTATGCAAAAAGTTCTTAGATTTGATGCTAAAAACCCAATCTGTTTAAGATTGCTAAATTTATTTCACAATGAAAAAACTTTGCTCCATAAAAGGCCTTCTTAAAAGGATGGAAAGACAAATTATAGACTGAGAAAAATATGAGAAAATCATGTATTCACAAAGCACTAGCATCTATAATAGATTAGGATATCTCTTTATCAAAGGTCAATTAGAAGTCACACACATACAGAATAGTTAACAGAGTTAATATCAGCATATTAAAATATCTTGCATAAATTATTAAAGAAAACACTAAAGCAGGCTAATGGACAAGTAGGCTAATGATATGGGGATAAAACAATTCAGAGATCCAAGATGGCCGATTAGCAACAGCTCAGGAATGTAGCTCCCAGTGAAAGCGCAGAGAAAGAGTGGACGCCGCACTTTCCGACGAATTTTTGTTGCCCGCAGACCGGGAGATTCCCGGCAGAGGAGCCACACGGGTCGCCAGCGCGACTCGTTTGGCCGGCGCGGCTGTTTTGCCGGCGCCCCAGCGCGGCACTTCCCCGTGCGGAGTATACGGGACGGACGGGCTCAGCTGGTCCCATCCCCACAAGGAAAACAGCAATTGGAAGCGCTGCAGACTGAGAGTCTCACAGCAAGCACAGCGAACCCGGGAAGGTCCGGCTCTGTGGGGAACGAGCATCTGCCAAAGGAAAACTAAGAAACAGAAAAACTT
>CAUYQU010029431.1:0-86202 GCA_963574635.1 Cheracebus regulus
CCCCGCCGCCGCCGCCGCCGCCGCCGCCCCGGCTCGCCGCTGCCCGCCCGTCGGGCCCGCAGCCCCGGCCCCCGGCCGCAGGCGAGGCCCAGGCCGCGGCCGACATGAACCACCAGCAGCAGCAGCAGCAGCAGAAAGCGGGCGAGCAGCAGCTGAGCGAGCCCGAGGACATGGAGATGGAAGGTGAGGCCCGCGGGCCGGCCGCGGCGGGGCCGGGGTGAGCCTTTCATTGTGGCCGGGGGAGCCGCGGGAGCCATGCGAGGGGCTCGCCATCTTTAACCAGGCCCCGGGCGGCCGCCGGGCCTCGGCCTGGCCTCCCGGCCCCGGCACGGCAAGGCTGCAACGTCATGCCGGGCCCGCGAGCGAGGGGCGGCCGCCGGGACCCAGGCCGGGTGCATTGTCCCGACCCCGCGTCCGCCGGGCCTCCTCGGCACAAAGCACCCAGAGTTGTAAATTAGAACGCTCGGGCCGCAGAGGGACGGAGGTGTTTTCTCGCCTAGGTTGGGAGACGGGCTCCGGGGACCGTCCCCTTTCTGGGGCGTCCTGTTGGATCCGGTCTGGCTGGGGAACTCCTGACCTCCTCGGGCGCGGGGCTCGCCCGCACCTGCTCCTGTGCGCTCCCCGGGAGGGCGCGCCGTGGCTCGGAGGCGCTCCTCCAAATCACTTTCTAACAGCACTGCCTACCATCAGGCTTACATTCGAAAACACCTGCAAGGAACGCAGATGTTTTCAGGCTTTGGACTGGCCCGGAGTTCTGACCTGGGCTCTGTTGGTTTCCGAGTCCACCTGTTTTTCGGGGAGTTTGGCACCTGGCAGTGTGTGGTGCAGCCAGCATCCGGTCAAGTGTGCGCTTGCAACCGTGCGAAAGCCCTGCCGCACATGGCTGCCTGCTTCAGAATCAAACCTGACTCGAAAGGTAACTCGGTTTTCTGCCGATGTGGCAGTAATTTTCCAAGGCACTGAGTTTGAGATATGGAGTCTTGGTTATAAAGGTTGCCTGTAAAAACACTGTAAAGAGAAGGGTGTTGGATTTACGGAGTTGGTCATTGGAAGGCACTTTTTATTTCTCATGGCCCATTCCACTGAATAATGCAAAGCCCAAATGGTCTTTACAAAGTTTATTTTTTTACCTGCGTGACGGGTTCAGGCTGTCGGGTGTCAAATGGAGGCCACCTGAGTGAAAGGGCGTGGAATGCTTTATTCTGGTTTTGCTTTTAGCAAGGAATCTTGGGTTGCGTCAATGAATGAGGCTCTGAGGGAGCTCAGGAAAAGCAGTGCTGGTCCTGTGAGGTGGCTGCAAGTGTGGGGCGCTGCACACCGGTTGGTGGGAACACTTAAGCGTGATTGGTGTTCCCCTCTGAATAACTTACTGCCAGTATTTGGATGGTCGCTGAAAAAATGGCTGGCCAGGTTGCAAATGGCAAAGTGGCTGGGATTCTGCACAAGGCACTCCCCAGTGGTACTTAATCAGTGGTGGTAATGAGGGACAGAAGAGCGGAGTCCACTACACGAACTGGGTTATCTATTTCACTTGGCCCCAGCAAAGCAGCAGTAGAGCGCCTGGCATGTGTGATTAAACCAAATAGCTGAACAGAAGTACGTTACTGAGAATTTTGTGTATTCCTTTTATGCTATATTTTGCAGCCCATCTAAAACATTAAAAAAAAAAAAAAAGGTTGCTTTTCGGTTCCCCTGGTCAAGACAAATATGCAATAACACGAGCATATGGATTTCCCGTGACATTGTCGTACCACTTTCCGAGTGTTTTTGGACACTACTGACAATTAATAAACAGAGACATTAATGCAGAGCATGTATCTTTTGGAAAATGGCCCCCAGGTCCACAAATTTCAAGGTCTTTGCTTTTTATTTATTATTTTTTTTTTTGAGACGGAGTTTTGTTCTTGCTGCCCAGGCTGGAGTGCAGTGGCGTTATCTCGGCTCACCTCGACCTCTGCCTCCCGGGTTCAAGCGATTCTCCTGCCTCAGCCTCCCAAGTAGCTGGGATTACAGGCATGCGCCACCACGCCTGGCTAATTTTGTATTTTTAGTAGAGCTGGGACTTCTCCATGTTGGTCAGGCTTGTCTCGAACTCCCTACCTCAGGTGATCGCCCGCCTCGGCCTCCCAAAGTGCTGTGATCACAGGTGCTAGCCACTGTGCCCATTCGGTCTTTGCCTTTAAAAGACTACAGAGTGTTGAATTTTTAGGAATTCAGCAGTCTCTATGCATGTTTTCGAGGCTACTTTTCTTTTCTCATGAAATGAAGTTTTGTTTTCATATTACAGTTTGTATTGGAAAGGTAACCCCTAGGACAATTTACCAGAATTTCAAATTGGATGGCAGAGGTTTTCGTTAATAATGCTGATTCCTTAAACTTAAGAAACTGGTTTCTTCTGAGTGGGCCCTTGTCTGTTTAATTATCCAGAAGATCCCTTGTCTTGTAGGGAGCACATAAGGGTTTAGACAAGTAGTAGTGGCCTGTGAGTATTCACAGGTGTGTGGTTTAAAAAGCTACCCGTGTCTTAGGCAACCTGTTTCAGCATTTTCACTCCTGAAATGTGGTGCTAGGCTTACGATGGGAATGTGACTTAGGATCTGAAAGAGTGAAAGAATACTTTTGTGAAAAAGCCAAAAGGGTGAAATATAGCGGATATCAACTCATTGTCTTCAAGAGCCAGGCTGTGGGTGGAGTCCGGGTCAGAGTTAGAGGCTTGCACCTGTTTAGTGTGTTTGCCTTGGTTCCTACAGAACCAGCAGCTGGAAACTGTCAGGGTCTGAACACCTTGAGGAAGGGAAGGCTTAGTAAACCAGGAGCATCCTGCCTGCGCCTCCTCCTGGGCAGGGTGGTTTTGAAGGAACCTGGGAGACTGGTTAGGTTGGTTGTTTTTTCTCTTTCAGTAGGTCAGTATGAGTTTGCTCTCCGGCCTCACATTCTTGGGGTCGCATTTGCTTTTGAGTGAACTCTGCGTACCCTTGTATATTCACTAAAACAGCAGTGCTCTGGAATAGTTACTTTAAAAATGCCATAGCAGTTAGGAAAGTGAAGGAGGGTGAAGTGCAGAGAGGGAAGAGGTGAGGGGCTGATGGCAGTTTGCTGGGGTTGCAACCACACACTCCCTGTAAGGCCTGAAGCAGCCAGTTGCATGTTTCTAGTTGGAAGGCAGATAGAGCTGTGGAGGTTGTGGAGGTTGTGGAGGTGGTGGCATGATTAGGTCTGGCTGGGAATAAGGTTGCTTGGCAGTGTATTTATTGCCTCTCTAACTTTGGCCATGGAGGTGTAGGGGCTGAAGGAATGACTTGTACAGTCTCTGTCCTCTGAATACTCCGTGGTCATCTGGTCTATGTAGAGGATGTTGAATCGACAGGAAGTTATCCGGAGGCCTTGCTTCTTCACACAAACTTTTTTTTTCCCTGATGTGATTCTTCTGCCCATGTGAGCAGTCTCAGTTTCAGAGTGTCAGCTCTGAGACTAATGGGATAGATGTTTGACTTTTGTACAATACTTAGACTGCAGCTGTTAGGAGCAAATTAATGGGTCAGATGCAGCTTCTGAAAAGAATTGATCACAGGCTTCTGTGTTTTGTTATGGGGTGGTGGTGGGGGGGTTTCTTCCAAACTGTGCGGTTACTTTTCTGCTGAAGCATGTTCCGGAGTAGAAAGTGAATTCTTGCACGCACCCACCCAGATAAGCTTGTGCTGTTGTAATTAATTATAACTAATTAGAAGATTCTTTCAAATAGCACTGTAACAAGACAAAAGTCAAATACAACGGTGTTGATTTTCCTTACATTGGCTTATATTGCTAAGATAATTCTTTGCAAAGCTACAAGATGAACATCAGCTCAGAGAACCCAGTGCAGAAGAAATTAGGCCAAACCTAGCATCTCACTCTGGTATGAGCATGTCAAGTTTTGGTATGATTCAAAGCTATTCCCCAGGCTTCAGCTCTCTTTATTTCTGGCTGCTGATGCTGATTATTAATTTTTTTTCTCTATAATCAAATGATTGATACTGGCAAGTAGAGGAAGAATGTGTACTTTTTTTTTTGAATTAGTGTTTTGGAAAAGGTGAAATAGGTCATTAAGTTAAAATTCATTGTAAGACAGTCTGGCTTTAGAGTCCAGCGTGGGTTTGAATCCAGATTTTGCCATTTAATTGCTGTGGGACCTGATGCACATTGCTTAAGCTCTTGGTGCCTCAGTTTCTCCATCCCTTAAAAGAGGTCATTCATGCCTGTCAAGGTTGTTGTCAGACTGGAATTGCCAAGCACATGTAAAGTGCCTGGCACGGAATTTGGAGCATAGGAGCTATTCAGTGCATGGTGTTGCTTTGATGGTAGGGCTTTTGCAGCTAAGAAAACATGACACTTACGTTAGAACTAAAGTGGGGCACACACCACAGGTGGGGCCATTGAAGATGGGTGCTATGTGGAAAGGGCCCACAGTAACTATATCCGATGTGGAATCGGGAGAAGCCATGGGGCTTCCGCCTAAGCAATGCTGTTCATGAAATCTTGGGCTTGATGTGCCTGAATTGGAATTTTAGGTTAAAGATGTAATTTTATATATATGTGTGTGTATATATATATATATATATATATAAAGATGTAATATTTTGAGAACAATTTGCTGTATGATAAAAGTTGAGTGGATTTGGTGCCGTCTGCCACTGGTGCTTAGCCGTGGTCAGCCTTGTGGCCTTCTGATGATTCTTGAATGAGTGCTAGAGCTCCCTCCGATGAGTCTGGGGAAGTGGAGCAATAGATAGTGGCAGGGAAACCATGTCCTTGAGTGTGCAGATATTGAGAGTCAGTCTTGAAAACACCTGTCTCTATCCCATATCCTGTTGTCAGGCCCGTTTGATTTTTCCAGACATCCCCTCAAAGCAGGCCCTTGCTGCGTTGTGCTGTAACTGTGGCGGTAGCCTCTCTCCTGGTCCTGCTTCCAGCCTGCCCCACCTCACGCGCTATGAAAGCTGTTGCCCAACTGGACTGCTCTCCCATCACTGCCCTGCTGAAAAGGACTTCTTGTCCTGCCTTCCCTACAGGAAGTTGTGTAGCCAGGCTCTCAGGATGGCCTCAGCCTCCTTGGTGCTACTGGCTCCCAGCACATGTGCACTTGTGTGGACACAAATAGAACAAATATCCCAGCAAAGTGGTTCAAAATCCTACCCAGGGGGCTACCTTTCCTCCAAGCCTTTCTGGTCACCTCTGCCCCTTGGCTTGCATAAGAGCCATGCACTTTTTGCCCCACTTGCTACTGTGCTGGTGGGATGGATGTTGGGGTACCTCCATACTCTCAACTTATTTGCTCTGAAGGTGACTGTCTTGTGTTTTTCCTTTTTTTAAATGCTTCTGTACACATTCATGAAGTAAGTTTGTTGTTGTTGTTTGAGATGGAGTTTCGCTCTCGTTTTGATGCCCAGGAATGGTGCGATCTTGGCTCACCACGACCTCCGCCTCCCGAGTTCAAGTGATTCTTCTGCCTCAGGTTTCTGAGTAGCTGAGATTACAATGCCTGGCTAGTTTTGTATTTTTAGTAGAGACAGGGTTTCTCCATGTTGGTCAGGCTGGTCTCGGAACTCCTGACTTCAGGTGATCCGCCCGACTTGGCCTTCCAAAGTGCTGGGATTACGGGTGTCAACCACCATGCCAGGTCAAGGTGACCATCTTAAGGTTTCCATTTTGTTAAATTTATTTGTGGGAGTTGCTCATTCAGGAAACACTTTTTCAGTGTACTCTGAGAATAAACAGTGATGCAGGAGATGGCTGGCTGGCAAGTGGCCCTGAGAAAGACGCTTAAGCCATAAAACAGTATTGCTTTGATAGCTGCTCATTTAGTTTTACTGCTTTTAACGTTAACCTAATGGTGTTTTTTTGATCCTTTAGGAAGTAAAAGCCTGTTTACCAGACAAAGACATTGATAGACTTTGATAACTGACAATTTCTTTTGGGTATTTTGTAAAGTATATTTTTGTTAGTGCTTTGTGTTTTTACAAAATTACTTATTTTTATTTAAGAGACAGCATCTTGCTCTGTTGCCCTGGCTGTAGTGCAGTGGGGTGAACATAGCTCACTGCAGCTGCTCAAACTTCTGGGCTCGAGTGATCCTCCCGCCTCAACCTTCCCAGTAGCTGGGACCACAGGGTCGGCATGACTGCATCTGGCTATTTTATTTGTTTATTTATTTACTTATTTTAAGTTTTGTAGAGATGGGGTCTTGATATGTTAAGGCTGGTCTGGAATTCCTGACCTCAAGCAATTTTCCTGCCTGAACCTCTCAAAGTGCTGGATTATAGGTGTGAGCCACCTCACCTAGCCTGTTTATGTTTTTTGCATGAATAACAAGTGGATATCCTGTTTGATTTCCAAGGCAAAGAAATTTTACCCTGGAGAACAAGAGTTGTAACAGCATATTTCTTGCCATGTACCCCCATGACAGAGTTAAATGTTACCTGCTTTAATTACTTGTTCTGAACTAATTTGTACTTAAGAAAGTCGGAGAAGCAGGGTTTTAAGTGTCACGCATAGGCCAGAAAGTCGGTTATGCCATTTTTCTTTCTTTCTTTTTTTTTTTTTTTTTTAAATGATGGGGTTTCACCATGTTGGTCAGGCTGGTCTTGAACTCCCGACCTCAGGTGATCCGCCCCCCTTGGCCTCCAAAGTGCTTGGATTATAGGCGTGAGCCACCACGCTCAGCCCAGTTATGCCATTTTTCTAGTAAGTTAACACATGCCTCCGCTAATGAGAAGTCAGATGTGTTGAAATTCTTTAAGAAAAGGTCTACTTTTGAGGATTGGTAATTTTAACTTTTTATTTGTAAGTTGGAAAAAGTAATTAGTATGTTTCTTATATGGAGAAATACACCAACCTGAGCCAGAGCAGGGATGCTTCCAGAATTCAGTGATGACACCCCTGAGACAGAGGCTTGCAAGAGCCCAACATGGGACAGGAAGAGGGGCGTCTGGGAGAAGCCACCCTGAGAAGTAGCGTCAACTTATCTGTGTTGTGTTGCCTAGAAGGGCCAGGCTTGGCAGGCAATAGGGCACTAGCTGCAAGGGGCTGGGTCCTCACTCTGCTCTGCCTGTGGCTGTGTAAAGCAAATTCAGTTTTTTTGAGACAGGGTCTTGTTTTATCACCCAGGCTGGAGTGTAATGGGGTGATCTTGGCTTACTGCAACCTCTGCCTCCCAGGTTCAAGCAATTATCCTGCCTCAGCCTCCTGAAAAACCGAAATTACAGGCATGCGCATGCCCAGCTAATTTTTTATTTTTAGTAGAGATGGGGTTTAACCATGTTGGTCAGGGTGTTCTCAAACTCCTCACACCTGCCTCAGCCTCCCAAATTGTTGGGATTACAGGCCTGAGCCACCGTGCCCAGCTTTTTTTTTTTTTTTTTTTTCTTTTAAATGCAAAATCTCACTCTGTTGCCCATGCTGAATTGCACTGGCACGATCTGTGCTCATTGCAACCTCTGCTTCCCGGGTTTAAGTGATTCTCCTGCCTCTGTTTCCCCAGTAACTGGGACTCCTAGCATGGGACTACTTGGGAGGGTGAGGCAGGAAAATCACTTAAACCTGGCTGATTTTTGTATTTTAGTAGAGATGGGGTTTCACCATGTTGCCCAGGATGGTCTTGAACTCCTGACCTCTGGCTGTCCCCCCACCTTGGCCTCCCAAAGTGCTGAGATTACAGGCGTGAGCCATCGTGCCTGGCTGAATTCCATTCTTAGCACACCCCTTGAGGGGTGGAGACACTGTTGTGAGATCACAGCTGTTCATAGTCTCAGAGATGATCATGTGTCCTTGGAAGGAGCCCATGTTATCTGCCAGGAGCTCTGGTAGCAAGTGTTGTGCCCCAGTCTCAAGGTGGTGATCCTTGATTCTCTTTGGGTCATTGAGAATCTAAAAGCTATTTAGAAAGAGGCTCCCTTGTAAAACCAGGACAGGTCATGTGATTTTTCTGCCTGTCATAGAAGATCAAAAAATCCAGGTCCCTCTGTTTTAATTACATGCCAGTGACTAAGGTTTCCTGACATCCTGATACTGGGAGAACAGTGTCCTGTATTATGTACCAACCTCCAGCTCTCGCAATAAGTTGTTAAACTGGCATCTGGTTTGGAAAGCATGCTGTGTGTTTGGTAGGGTGGCCTGTATTGTGGAACGTGGTCCCATCTCAGGGTGTGGCCAAAGGTGTCTAGGTGATAATCTTACTTTTGGCTGTCATGCTACCCCATTCATAGCAGTTTAGAAAAAGTTGAGGGGAATGTTTACAAGGGACACCATGTGGCATTGCTTTGAATGTCTAGGCTGAGCAAACCTTTCTGCTCCACAGCCCCTTAAAAAAGCTCTAAGCCATTGACCTCAAGTTGCAAGTACGTTTCATCAATCAGACTTTGGGGAATAAATTATATTTCATGACTCTTAATTGACCCAACGCAATTGCTATTTTTTATTGTTATTTTTTGAGACAGAGTTTTGCTCTGTTGCCAGGCTGGAGTGCAGTGACTCAATCTCAGCTCACTGTAACTTCTGCCTCCCGGTTTCAAGTGATTCCCCTGCCTCAGCCTCCCGAGTAGCTGAGACTACAGGGGCATGCCACCATGCCCAGCTAATTTTTGTGTTTTTAATAGAGACAAGGTTTCACCATGTTGACCAGGATGGTCTCGATCTCCTGACCTCGTGATCTACCCACCTTGGCTTTCCAAAGTGCTGGGGATTGCAGGTGTGAGCCACCACACCCAGCTGTGCAGTTGCTTTTTTTTTTTTTTTAGACAGAGTCTCATTCCATCCCCAGGCGCCAGGCTGGAGTGCAGTGGCGTGATCTCTGCTCACTGCAACCTCTGCCTCGAGGGTTCAAGGGCTTCTCCTGCCTCAGCCTCCCGAGTAGCTGAGATTATAGGCATGCGCCACCATGCCCGACTGATTTTTTTGTATTTTTAGTAGAGACAGGGTTTCTTGTTGTTGGTCAGGCTGTTCTCGAACTCCCGACCTCAGTTGATCTGCCCGTCTCGGCCTTTCAAAGTGTTCGGATTACAGGCATCAGCCACTGCACCCAATGCAATTCCTATTTTGAAACAAGCATGTGAGCCTGGGCATGGTGGCTCATGCCTGTAATCCCAGCACTTTAGTAGACTGAGGTAGGAGAATCACTTTAGCCTTGGAGGTCGAGGCTACAGTGAGCTATGATTGCATCACTGCACGCCAGCCAGGGTGACGGGGGCGAGACACTGACTAAACAAAAACCACTGTAAGTGTCTAACCCTGTGTTTTACAGCCATGGCAGCCACCAGTCCCGTGGTGACTTGAGTTAACAATTAAATGAAAAAGTCCTCATTTGGCTAGCCTCATTTCATGGACTTAGTAGCTAATGTGACCACCCTGTTGGGCAGTGCAAATGTAGAACAGTGTCAGCTCATAGAGTTGCATGGCCAGTGCTGGCCTAACCATTTGGTCCAAGTCTTGCTTAGATGATGTATCTGGTAGCATTAGGTCCCATTGAATGCTGGAAAAATGTAGTGTTCCCTGGAAAAACAAAATGAGTAATTACGTTGCAAACTTTCAGATGAATGGTTCTCAGGCAAACCCCATAGAGCAGGGCTTCTCAAGTTATTTGTGGTGAAGGAGCAAGGTTTCTCTTCAATTTTTAGTCCATGATGGACAATACTGTCCTTCATTTCTTCATTTCTACATGTAAACAGATTATTCAAATAACCACACAAAAACAGAAGCCCCAGTTTATTAAATACAACAAATGTAAAATTACATTTCAGCAGTTATTCTTAGAACAAACATACGTGGGAAGAAAGCAGAGAAATGCAGAGCTGGGCATTGTGGCTCATGCTTGTAATCCCAGCACTTTGGGAGGCCGAGGTGGCCGGATCATGAGGTCAAGAAATCCAGACCATCCTGGCCAGTATGCTGAAACCCGGTGTCTGCTAAAAATACAAAAATTAGCCAAACATGGTGACACACGCTTGTAATCTCAGCTACTCAGGAGGCTGAGACAGGAGAATCACTTGAACCTGGGAGGCAGAGGTTGCAGTGAAACCGAAATCGCGCCCAAAACTCCAGCCTGGGCGGCAGAGCAAGACTCTGTTAAAAAAGGAATGCAGAGCCGGGCGTGGTGGCTCATGCCTGTAATCCCAGCACTTTGGGAGGCCAAGGTGGGTGGATCACTTGAGATCAGGAGTTCGAGACCAGCCTGGCCAACATGGTGAAACCCCATATTAAAAAAAAAAAAAAAAAAAAAAAAGGAATGCAGAGCATGTTCATAGAAAGTGGGTATAGGTGATTAATAGAGTGATTGGTCCAAACATCAGTGTCATTCACCTCGTGGTAGCTGAGCAGAATGTTATGTGAAACAGCAGTTGCTTTTTGTTTTTTGTTTTGAGTCAGAGTCTTGCTCTGTCACCAGGCTGGATGGAGTTCAGTGGCACAATCTCAGCTCACTGCAACCTTTGCTTCCTGGGTTGAGGCGATTCTCCTACCTCAGCCTCCCGAGTAGCTGAGACTGTATAGGCTCATGCCACTATGCCCAGCTCATTTTTGTATTTTTAATAGAAACGAGGTTTCACCATGTTGGCCAGGATGGTCTCCATCTCTTGACCTCGTAATCCGCCTGCCTCAACCTCTCAAAGTGCTGGGACTACAATTGTGAGCCACTGTGCCTGGCCAGCAATTTGCTGTTGTTAAACTACGAAAACCTCAAATGAATACAGACCTGCATATTAAGTAAATTTTTTGGCGAGGCGTCATCTCTGTAGAAAGCTTCAAGGATGTATCCTGTAAACTTATAGCTAAATTGTCTTCCATTGAAAAAAAATAGATTCTGGATTTTACTTTTGAGTTAAAGTTAACAAGCTAATCCTAAAATCTCACAGGCTGTAATGTGTTCCCACCACAGGTGACCCGAATGCAGTCACGCCTCATGTGAGTGATGAGTTTGAGAACACCCAAGCTGCATTGTGCTCTGTTTAGAGAGATAAGCAAGCCCACTGAACACGTTTGGATGTTGCAGCATAGTCAGATTTCTTAAAAGGGTATCTAAAGTCTTAGTTTCCATTTCCTTTAGGTTCCCAGGGGCAACTGGTCTTCTCCTCAACACCCATTTCTTACTGTCTCGGTTGGTTTTATTCTGGATTGTTGCTCAGACATCATTTAGTGGCAGCAGGGGCGTCCTTGGTGTCCTATGGTGCCCACAGAGGGTGGTGCAGGCCTTCCTTCACCAAACATCTCCTGACTTTCAGGAACTGTGCTGGCTGCTGGGTTCTAGTCCTGGCTCCGCCCCCGATGGGACCACACCCGAAAGTAAAGGAGCCTTGAACATGTGTGTAAGGGAGGGCTTCTTGAAGGTCTCTGTGGAGTGGTGGTGGGGGGTGATGTGCTCTGGTGGCTTAGGAGAGACCAAACTGGCTTACTGTGGGGAGGGGGAGCCTCAGGTTTGGCCTCACAAGAGAAGGTGACACAGCCGAGTATGAAAAGAAGAGGTGAGTGTGGTCACAGGCAGGAGGGGTGATATAGCGGGATGAGTTTGGGAACTGCCAGTCTCTGTGACTACAGGTTTAGGGTCTGTAGTTGGCAGAATGATGCGCTGTCCCCCAAAGGTGTCTACATCCTAATCCCTGAAACCTGCAAATGTCACGTTACATGGCATAGGGATTTTGCAGACCTGATTGAATTCAGGATCCCTGGTGAGGAGATGGTCCTGTATGCCCCAGATGGGCCCAGTGTACTCACAGTCATCAGTGCCAGAGTGAGGGGACCTGAGAAGACAGATGCAAGGGGGAGTCCAAGAATGGAGTGGTGGCTCTAGGACCTGGAAGAGGCAGGGAAACATTTCCCCCAGAGCCTCCAGAAGGAATGCAGCCCTGCCAGCACCTTGGTTTTAGCCCAGTGAGACACATTTCAGACTTCTGACCTCCAGAGCTGTGAAAGAATAAGGTGTGTTGACTTACCTGGGTCACCCAGAACAAGTGGCAGAGCTGGGATTGGAACCCATGTGGTCTGGCTTCACCATAACAGTGTGCAGCATTGGTCATAAAATAGCTGTTACTGCTTTTTAATTAATTAATAAACTCCTAGGGCTCGGGCAGTCCTCCTGCCACAGACTCTTTGTAACTGGGATTACAGACACATCACCCCAGCTGGTTTTTTTTTCTTTTTTTGTTTAGACTGGTGTCTACTTTTTGATTTAAACACCCTTGTGCTTTCATCCATTTTTCTTCCCTCACTACCCAAAAGTAATGAACTGCAGTTGGTCTTCCTCATCTGAAGATTGTGATGTGGTTCACCACATGCTTTGAATACAGAAAGTAGCCCACTGCTTTTGAATAGGCCAGGGCCACAGATACACTTCAGGTGGCATTTGGTGGCATAAAACGAGATGAAGCAAAATAATGCATGTTGGTAGATTGCTTCCTTTGTGAATCAGGTGTTCAGTAACAAGTTTTAATGAGATCCTGAGCTGAACGAATCATTACTAAAGCAAACCATCCTGGACTGTATGTCTCTGAGTATATGGAGTGATTTAAATGTGAAAAGGCCTGAGTCTTGTCTGCTAGGGCTCAGGGCGCAGGTGTACAGCATCTCAGCATACCCAGATCTCTAGATGTGCAGAGATAGATGTTACAGCATTTTAGATTTAAGTATAGCTTCATGGGCTCAGGTCCTCAGTCATCCTTATGCCCACAAGCCCTCTGCATTTACAGATGAGCAAATAGGATATCTAGGTGCTCTCGCCAAGCGCGCAGAGCTCATTGCATCAACCCGGCTGGTTCAGGTCCTGGTAGGTGAGCCCCCTGCTCCGGGGTCAGTATTCTCTGTGGAGTCCTGGCCAGCTGGGGTGGTGTCCTTCCTGTTGCCTGAATCACCTAGTTTCTTTAAGATGGCAGCTTTCACAAGGTGGAAGGAAAACTGGGTCAGGGCTACCAGAGGCTCAGGATTCCTTAACTGAGCAGAGGTTAAAAGACATTAGGGGACTTAAGAGGCCAGTCTTTTGCAGGTCACTCTTAAAAAAAAAAAAAAGAAGTCAGTCTCTGCTTCCTTAACTTCTAGCTAACTGTGTGGTATTTATTGTTTTTGTGGCATATTTGAATATTTTCCATGTGGCCCTCTTTCCCTGACAGTAGATTTTAAAGATAAATATATGTGTGTATTTATATATATGATGTACATCTTCATAGGCAACTTTGGAAGAATATTGAGTTTGTAAAGTGACTGTAGCAGTCAAAACAGTGGCAAGACTACAGTTTTAAATACAGAAATCCTTGGTTTGTTTGCCTGTTATGTCACTGACTGAAGAAAGTGGAAATATACGTGGCTTTTTGATCTTAGTAGTTTTCTTATGTCTCTGCGGCTCACACAATGCACAAGACCTGTGAATTCTTCTTTGGGCATTGAATCAGATTAGTTTTTTCGGTCCATGCACAGATGCTAGCTTGAATGGTTACTTACTGGTCACTAGCTGTGCATGAGGTTCTCTTGGGAAAAATAAGTTGGGAGACTTGAGTTCTGGCCCTAGTGAACTAAGTCAGGAGTGACCATGTGCACAGAACAAATGGCATGCAGTGCCCACTCAGATCTCTGCCGTGGGCTAGTCAGTGCCTGGTGAAGAGAGATGCATGTAAGCCAGGGGACCCTTGGGGCCCTAGCCAGGAGGATGTGGCCCTCCAGATGACTGGTTGAGCTTCAGGACACAGGGCAGCAAGGCACACAGCTTCTGAATTTTGGACACCTAGCAGTGCCATGTTAGTGGCAGGGAGGGCTGGGCTGGTAACTGAGACCGTTGTCTCTGTTAGCACCCAGCACCATCGGAAAGGTGCTGCTGAAAGCTCTCTCCCAGCACAAGTGAGAAAAGTCTGCAGTGTTCTAAAGTTGGGGTTAATTGCCTTGGAGTAAGGGTTATGGAGAGAGGAAGAATTAGCACTGCACATCTACCTTTACTGTTAATGATCAGTATTTGCTTTGGAAATCAGAAGCTGTTATTTAAAATCTATTTTGATGACATTAAGTTCTATACCTTTTTAAAAGGGCTTTTATTTTTCTTAAGATACTGTTTTTATCTTGAGTGTTTATTAGACAGTGTTGGGTCCAAAATTTCTTTAGAGCAGAAAATGTCTATTGTGGCTCCTGTTCTGCAAGCGTAGAAACCAAGGCTCTGAGCGATAAAATTGTTTCTAGACCTTTGCTGTCCACTGTGGCAGCCACTAGCCACATGTGGCTGATTAAATACATAAATATTTGGTTTTTTGGTCTTTATGGCCATATTTCAATGTGCTCAATAAGTACATGTGGCTCTTTAAATAAAATTAAATTGCATAAGATTAATAATACCAGTTCCTGTGTCACAACAACCGTGTTTCAAGCCATGTTTGATGGCACAGCTGTAGATCATCCTCTGAACCTCTGGAAAGTTTGGTGGGATAGGGCTGCTGTTTAGACAGAGCCTGTGAGTGGGGTTTTTCCTTTGCTGTTCTAGGGGATAGCAACCCTTAGACCCCCTTGACTAGGATGGTTTAGCATATGGAAAGCCAAACATTTTCATGTCATAGCTTCTTAGAAGGAGCGTCTCCAACCTCAGTTTAGGGAATACTTGCTGGTAATCACTGCTTCAGGCCCCGGGGGCTTGCAGGGGAAGCAAAGATGAAGTGATACGGTGTCTCTGCCTAAGGAACGCCAGCACAGTTCAGATAGGTCATATGAGCAAATAATTAATGCGGGCAGGTGATAAATGTCCAGAGGTGCGCACATAGGGGCCTGGAAATTGAAGAGCAAGATTGCACCTTGAGAGCAGGAAGGCTTGGTGAAGAGGTGGTGAGCCTGAAAGCAGGGCTAGGACTTGAGTTCAGGGAAATTGGAGATAAAGATGGCAGCATCAAGGCTTCTGGATTGATCAGAATGGAAGCACTGGCTGTCCTGGGCGTGTCCATTGTGTTGTAATTGCCGCGTTGTCTTGTGTTACTACTTTACTTTTCTTCTCCTTGAGACTTTGTGGTTGTAAAGTTCACGGACTGTGCCAGGGGCATTTTCAATGCCTAGAACTGTAGTTTCTCCCTACATAGTACCCAATAATCAATTGCATTGCATTTTTATGTCTTAGTTTCGGAGTGGAATGTGCCACGATGTTAAGTGTCAATTAGCCTTAATTTTACCTTATTTGGTTTTTTTTTTTTTTTTTTTTTTGAGATGGAGTCTTGCTCTGTCACCAGGCTAGAGTGCAATGGCGCCGTCTCAGGTCATTGTAATCTTGACTTCCCAGGTTCATGTGATTCTCCTGCTTCAGCCTCCTGAGTAGCTGGGATTACAGGCACGAGCTGCCACATCCAGCTAATTTTTGTAATTTTTGTAGAGATGGGGTTTAACCACGTTGGCCAGAATGGTCTTGATCTCCTGACCTTGTGATTTCCCCTCACCTCAGCCTCCCAAAGTGCTGAAATTAAAGGGGTGAGCCACTGTGCCCGGCCGCGATTTTTAAAATAACTTCATTGAGAGATAATTCACATACCACATATCACCCATTTAAAGTGGGTTCAGTGGTTTTTAGTATTCAATTGTGTGACTATCAGCAATCAATTCGAGCACATTTCCATCACCACAAAAGGAAACCCCATACCCATTAGTAGTCACCACTAATCTATGGATTTGCCTATTCTGGATATTTCATAGACTGCAAACTTTTTTTCTTTTTCCCCCTTGGGAGACATGATCTCTGTCACCCAGTTTGGAGTGCTGCGGTTTGTTGGACTCACTGCAGCCTTAAACTCCTGGGCCCAAGCGATCCTCTCCCATCTCAGCCTCCTGAGTAGCTGGGACTATAGGCGTGCACCACCATGCTAGGCTAATTTTTGTATGTATATGTATTTTTTTCTGTAGAGACAGGTTTTGCTGAGTTGCCCATACTTGTTTTTGGTTGCTTTTACTTAGCTTAATGTCCTGAAGATTCTTCCACATTGTGGTAGGTATTTATCACCCCCCACCCACCCCTTTTTTTGTATTTATTTAATTATTTATTTTAAAGACGGGGTTTCACCATTGTTGGTCAGGCTGGTCTTGAACCCCTGACCTCAGGTGATCCGCCCACCTTGGCCTCCAAAGTGCTTGGATTACAGGCGTGAGCCACCACACCCAGCCTCCCTTTTTTTCTTTTTCTTTTTTTCTTTTTTTTCCCCCCAAGAGTCTCGCTCTGTCACCCAGGCTGGAGTGCAGTGGCATGATCTCAGCTCACTGCAACCTCCGCCTCTCAGGTTCAAGCGATTCTCCTGCCTTAGCCTCCCGAGTAGCTGGAATTACAGGCACACACCTCCACACCTGGCTAATTTTTGTATTTTTAGTAGAGATGGGGTTTCACCATGTTGCTCAGGCTGGTCTGAAACCCCTGAGCTCAAGCTACCCACTGGCCTCAGCCTCCCAAAGTGCTGGGATTATAGGCGTGAGCCACTATGCCCGGCCCTTATCCCCTTGTCTTGAAGCCTATACTATTTCCAGAACTTCACCATGATTTAGTAAAAAGATGTGCAGATTCTTAGGAATGTGTCATCTGTAATGGACTTATCTTTAAAGGGATTTGAACTCTTTTGTAGTTAGGAATATGCTTCACTTACTAAGTTGAATTAACTGGGGGCCAGATTAGCATCTGGGTCTGGTGCTAGATAGAGCTGATGGACGTCTGCAGGGCATGCAGTCTTTGAGGGGTGGTGGATGGGAGTGGGGATCCAGGCTGTGCTGCACTCCAAAGTGTTCACTACAGCCAAGTCTCAAGGGCAGTCATGAAGCCTAAAGACCTGGGAGGCAGAGAAACCACCAGGCATAAGGGCATATGACAGCTGCTTTATTCCTATCCTCCACATTGCACACTGAGGGTCTCAAAAGCGGGAGCTGTGCAGGGAGGGACATGGCATGCCCACCGAGCTGAGGCAGCATGGCACAAACCCACCAGGCAGTCCCACATCTGGAATAGCCAAGCTTTTGATGGCAGGATCCTGTCAAAGTCCTAATAGACTTCACCCTCTGAAGAGCTTTTGGTGGGTGGGTTATATCTACTGTTATTTACCATATAGAAATTAAGGCCAACCTTAAATATTTATTGATTGAAAAACAGTAAGGCCTGCTGTGGTGGTGCATACCTGTAATCCCAGCATTTTGGGAGGCCGAGGCAGCTGAATCAGTTGAGGCCAACAGTTTGAGACCAGCCTGGGCAACATGGTGAAACCTCGTCTGTACTAAAAACACCAGAATTAGCCGGGTGTGGTGGTGCATGCCTATAGTTCCAGCTACCCAGGAGGCTGAGGTGGAGAATCCCTTCAACCTGGGAGGTGGAGGTTGCAGTGAGCCGACATGACACCACTGCATTTCAGCCTGGCTGATAGGGTGAGACCCTGTGGGTTTGAGGGGATGGAGGGCTGTGGAAAAACAATAAACCAGTACATGGTAATGTTGTCTAAAAAATACTTTCCAAAAGTCTAGTGAGAGGAATGATACTGCTTTAGATTTTTGTAAATTTCTTAATTGTCTGTCTTAATAAAAGACTCCTTATCTGCTTCTGCATTCAGTCAGCTGCAGTGTAATTTTAATTAAAATATGAAGAAAACCCAATCTTACAGAGATACAGTGAGAAAAAAATGAATGCTTTAGTAGCCTTTTCAGATGATTGTGGCTATTCTGATACTACAACAAAACAAGTGGTAGCTTAATGATGGTTAATTACACTCTATTACCTTAAGTTCATTGGTCTGTCGTGCATTTTCAGTGGATTATTTTCCAGTTCCATTCAATGGCCATTTGGAAAATACGGAATCATTGAGTTATACAGGTCTGCTAAATGTTAACACATTTTATTATACAGTTACATTAAAAGTTTGAGTTTACATGCCCAGACATCAGCGTTGTTAGAAACCTTGGTGTTGTTTGCTCTGTGGGTGGAGCCCTCTGCATGCTGGCAGATGGTTGAGTGGTAGAGCATGAGTGGCTGCGCGGAGGCCGCCTCTGCATCTGCCGGCGCGTGGGGCTGGGGTGCAGGCCAGTGCCAGACTGTCGGAGGTGTGCATTTGCCATGCCTGTGTGTTCTTGAGTGTCGGTTCAGGTGTTCTGACTTTTTAATTGGGTTATTTGTCCAGCTGTTGAGTTTTGCAAATATATATTTGAAATTCCAGTCTTTTGTCAGATACATGATTTGCAAATATTTTCTCCCAGTAAACAGCTTGTTTGTGTGTATTCTTTCTTTCTTTCTTTTTTTTTTTCTTTAACCTTCTAGTATTCAAATTCCTGTGGTGTATATTCTCTTAACAGCTTCTTTCTGGAGCAGAAGTCTTCATGGAGCACAGCTGATCAACATTTCTCTTTTAGAGAAGAGAACCACATCTCTAAAAGATAGCCAGGCTGGTCTTGAACTGCTGGCTGTGGGTGATCTGTTCTCCTCAGTCTCCCATAGTGCTGGGATTACAGACGTGAGCTGCCGGGCCCTGCCGTTTTTTTTTTTTAAATCTTGCTTTTGGTATTATGTCTAAATATTTGTCTAACCCTTCATGACAGATGTTTTCCTGTGTTTTCTTACAGTTTGATATTTCATTGTGAGCTACTTTTGTGTAAGGTGTGAGGTTTAGGTTGAGAGTCTTGTCGGGGAGGGGCTATGGAGTCCAGTTTTTCCATGATTCCATGACTTGTTAGAGACTTTTTCCAATTGAATTGCTTTTGTACCTCATTCAAAAATCAAATGGGATCTGTTCCTGGACTCTTCCTTTCTCTCCCATCTGTCCTTTTGCCAGCAGTGCTGTCTTGATTGTCAAGTTTCATAATTGGGTAATATGATTCCTCAATCTGTGCTATTTTTTGTTTTTAATTTATATTTTCATTTTGGAAATGGTGTCTTGCTATGTTGCCCAGGCTGGTTTCTGACTCCTGGCCTCAAACATTCTTCTCGCCTTGGCCTCCCAAAGTGCTGGGATTATAGGGTGTGAGTCCCCCACCCACCCAAGCCCCCCCACCCAGCGGATCTGTGTTATTCAAAATTATTTTACCTACTCGTTCTTTTATTGTTCCATATAAACATTAGAATCAGCTTGTCCATAGCTATTAAACAATCCTGCTTTTGGCCCAGTGCAGTGACATGCCTGTAATCCCAGCACTTTGGGAGGCGGAGGCGGAGGTGGGTGGATCACAAGGTCAGGAGATGGAGAACGTCCTGGCCATGCCCATCTCTGCTAAAATACAAAAAATTAGCTGGGCATGGTGGCATGCACCTGTAATCCCAGCTACTTGGGAGGCTGAGGCAGGGGAGTCTTTTTGAACTCTGGAGGCAAAGGTTGTCGTGAGCCAAGATAGTGCCACTACACTCCAGCCTGGCTACAGAGTGAGACTCTGTCTCAAAAAAAAAAAAAAAAAAAATCTGTTTTTTAATTGGACTTATGTTTAAACGTATAGATTAATTTGGGAGGAACAAAAAAAAAATTCTGCTTTTCAGTTGGACTTGTGTTTAAATGTATAGATTAGTTTGGAAAGAACATCTTTACTGTGCTGTCTCCCAGTCCATGGACACTGTATGTCCCCAGTCTCAGTGATTTTACCTATTACTAATGTCGAGCATTCATGGCACATGACTAGTGCACAGAAATGTTCATGGTGTCTGTTGGTTTGTAGGTTGAACTGTTCCCCAAGCTCCCACTACCCCATTAACAATAAAACAAGATTTCTTTTGATACTCTCTAGACAGCTAGTCTTCCCAGGAACTTTTTTGTTTGAGATAGCGTCTTGCTCTGTTACTATGGCGTGGTATTGGCTCACTGCAACCTCCACCTCCCAGGTTCAAACAATTCTTGTGCCTCAGCCTCCTGAGTAGCTGAGATTACAGGTGTGCACCACCACACCTGTCTAATTTTTGTGCTTTTAGTAGAGAAGAGGTTTCGCCATATTGGCCAGGCTGTTCTCAAACTCCTGACCTCATGCGATCTATCCTGCTCAGTCTCCCAAGTGCTGGGATTACTGGTGTAAGCCTCCATGCCTGGTCCCCAGGAACTTTTCAAAATACCTTTGATGCAGGTGTTCCATGCGAGTCTGCGTAGGTCCCCTCTAGAGGAAATTAAAACCTGATTGGTGGTGTTTGTGTCTCTTCTGGCCAAGAGTAGACTGGCAGCCTGTGATGTGGTGCAAAAGGAAAAAAAAGTTTTCTTTCTGTAGTAGGTTGTTCCTGTTTGTGGTTTCATTCAGATAAAGACACCTGTTTGAAGTTGGTTATGTTTGACTAGTTTTAAAGGACTTAAATTAGCACAACCAAGAGTTTGTATAAAAATCTCCTCTTTACCTCTGACCTCACCCCAGTCTCCTAACTGGTTTGTCTTTTCAGGTACTTGCTAAGGAAAAACAGATATTTAAAAGAGGAAGCTGCTAGTTAGCTGCCAAGGTGTGAAGGGACTGACTAGGACACAAATAGCCCAGGCAGTTCCTTTGTTCCAGGACTCTGGCCTCCTCCTTACTCCAGGTGGGCAGCTGTTGTACCCCTTCTCCCTCTCAGCTGCCAAGGGGGTGTCAAGCCTCAGCCAGTGTTTTGGGTGTGATTTTTTTTTCCACCACTGTTGCTCTGCATATTTTTGCCTTTTTTTTTTTTTTGAGGTGGAGTTTCACTCATGTTGCCCAGGCTGGAGTACAGTGGCGCTATCTCAGCTCACCACAACCTCCGCCTCCCAGGTTCAAGCGATTATCTTGCCTCAGCCTCCATGCACCGCCATGCTGCCTGGTTTATTTTGCATTTTTTAAGTAGAGACGGGGTTTCTCCGTGTAGGTGAGGCAGGTCTCAAACTCAAAACCTCAGGTAATCTGCCCGCCTCGGCCTCCCAAAATGCTGGGATTACAGGCCTGAGCCACTGCACCCAGGTTTTTGCTTATAAGAGTAATGCATATTCCCAGCAGCATTCCAACATGCAGCAAAAGGCAAGAAGGAAAGATTCTATTCCCTGGAGGGAACTACCGTTATGTCCTTGATATATTGTGGATATTGTCCCAGTTCATTCTTGTTTGTTTTTAATTTTAGAGACAGGGGTCTCTGTATGTTTTCCCAGGCTGGTCTTGAATTGCTGGATACCACACTCCCCCTCCCCCAACTTACAGTTTTGCCTTAAACGCGAATTACTGTAGAATAAGCAATAAAATAAATTTAATAGAGAAATGAAATTAAAAACCAAAATGTTTTCCTGCAAAAAATTAAACTTATGTTTAACTTCAAATTGTGCCTCAGTGCAGGAAGCACTGTTTGTGTTTATCCCTGGGCCTGAATGCTCATTTTCTTGGGGAATGGGTTTTTGCAGTGACATTTAAAAATGAGTGAAAGGATATTCAACATTTTGGTTTTGACACATATTGCCTTTGGGAAGGACAATTTCACTGTAGAAAAATGTGTTCCTGCCAGCTGTTCGACACTACCCATACACTTGAGCTTCAGTACCAATGGGCATTGCCATTGCTTTTCACCATTAATCCAGCAGAGGAAGAGTGGTGTCCCATGTTAAAGAGGAAAGTGGAGCTTGTTGGTTAATTGTTTGTGTTTCTCATGGCATTGGGGCCCTGCATTCTTGGTGTTAATCTTTTGGCTCTCTAGTGTCATGAATCCTCATCTAGGTGGGGGCATCCCTTGCCCTACTGTGTCCATGCTACTCGGTCCCAACCATGTGTACTATGACTTCCTTCCCACAGCATTTGGATTGTGCTGCACAGTTTAGCAGATAATCCTGTTCTTTTATGGTACAAACCATACATGCAGAAGCAGTACAGGCATAATTATATGCTCTTTAGTTGGGCTGTATTTTAAACCCTTCTTAGTACCCATCACAGCATTAAAACCAATCATCACTGTTTGGACAGGCACTGTTGTTAGGATGGTCTCTAGGGAACAGATGATTTTTACATAATGAAGCTAAACTGAAAGCTCCAAACAAATAGTTTTATTTAAGGACCACATTTTATATGTGGCCTTCTTTAGGGCTTGGTTTTCATGTAACTAATTTACATCAAGATTATTTCAGCATACAGAGTGTGATTTTAATACAGTGGGTAGTGGGTCCACTTTGAGCATTAACGTTCTACTGCCTTAAAGCCAGGTGGGCAACTGACCTCAGGACCTGCAGTGGCTGATCAAAGGCACAGGACTGAAGGCAACTGTCCCCTGGAAGTGGCTTTCCAGCCAGCCTAATGAAGGTGCATATGGCCAAATAACTGAAGTGTATAAAATCACAAAATGGCTGGGCATGGTGGCTTAAGCTTGTAACCCCAACACTTTTGGAGGCCGACCTGGGAGATTGCTTGAGGCCAGGAGTTCAAGGCCAACCTGGACAACATAGGGAGACTCAATCTCTGTAAAAAATACAGAAACTAGCTGAGTGTGGGGGTGTATGCCTGTAGTCCCAGACACTTGGGAGGTTGAGGTGGGAGGATTACTTGAGCCTGGGAGGTCGAGGCCTCAGTGAGCCATAATGGCACCACTGCACTCCATCCTGCCCGACAGTGAGTCCCTGTCTCAAAAATACATGAGCCAAAATTTGTTAATATGAC
This sequence comes from Cheracebus regulus, assembly GCA_963574635.1. Lineage (NCBI taxonomy): Eukaryota > Metazoa > Chordata > Mammalia > Primates > Pitheciidae > Cheracebus > Cheracebus regulus. Next base: position 22,531 of record CAUYQU010029431.1, read on the forward strand.
CAGACAGATTCAGACTTACTTAGGAGGGCCCCTGTTTTAGACTACACAGGGATCTACTTGCACAGGCTGGAGTCAGGCAGGGGCAGTCAGGCCCTCACAGTCCTGCAGAACAGTAAAGGAGCTTGTAGGGAGACCCCTAGCATATGATAAGAATGGGGCAATACTTGCTGCTATGATGTTTGGCAAGGGCTGGCACCAAGATTCACACGCTGGGGCTATCTCACATCTTGATAGAGCTCTCCACTGGGCATCACAGTCACCCCAAGTGTCACAGTGCCTCCCAAGAACACGGCTTCCTCTTCAATGGGTGGGCACCTTCACTGTATTCTTCATTAGAGTGAAGAATCCTCATGGCATTCCAGGCCCTCCACAGCCTTGGCCCTGCCCACATTCCGCTTCCCACCCATCCTCTTCCACTGTCCTTTTCCTGTTGTGATTTGCTCACCTAGAAGGCACTTCCCCGTCTCTGGCCAGCCAGCTTCTTGCACTTTGTGCTTGCCACCCAGTTTTCCCCTCCTTCATGGCTAAGGGACATGAACCAGCCCTATGGCTGTCACTGTGTGCTGTTTGCGCTCGATTGTAATGATCATCAAGGGACTTGCCTCCCACTTTCTAGTGAGCACCAGCAGACCAGGGGGTGTGTCCACCGAGTTCCCTATCAAACCCTGGGCCCAGCCATGCTCGTGGCACGTTCAAGTCACTGGACATGTCGGTTAACTTGGGGAAGTGGGTGGGCTCTGGCGAACTGTGGTTGGAGATACATGCCTTTACCCCCCAGGTCTTTGCTGCCTTGAAAAGTAATATATTAGGTTACAGAATAAAATGTCTGTTAAAAGAGTTGTTAACTGTAGACTGCAGGATATGTAGGGTATGCCCACTCTTAAGGGGATGCATGAAATCCTAGCTGATAGTAACAGCTTAGAAAGGTGCTTTCAGGATTATTTTTGAGCACAGTTGAAGTTTTCCACTTAGGATCATGTTCTGGAACTGTCCCCTTCCAAGAGGTTTCAGGTGCCTAGTCAGGCCCAGAGGGTGTGAAGACTGGGAAGTATTTGCAGTGTCCTCATGCTGCCCATGGGCAGGGTGGTCTTTACGAGTGAGGTGGCAGCTTGTTGGCAAACAAGGGCAGTGTGGCCTGTCCAACACCTACCTCTTTCTAACCAGTGGCTGGAAGGGGTGGTGAACCTTGAGTCCCTGAGTGCTGGATGAGAAAAAGCAGCCTAGGGGCAGGAGGAAAGAGAATTCTTTCCTGCTATTCCTGACTTTATTATATCCTTTTATGACCTGTACCCCCCCCCCCCACTTCATTACCCCAAGATTATGGACATTGTGTATATTCCAGGGCCCTACCTGAGGCCAGCTTGAGCTTCCCCTAAGAGGCTCCCCCCACCAGAGGGGGTTGAGCTCACTCCACAGCCTCCGATCTTTCCCATTCCCTGGAAATGTCCTGAAGATGGCTGTCAGGAGCTTCTTAGAGAGTCTGGTAACTCCATCTCTTTTGGTTGCCACTAACCCTGTTTCTGTGGATACCTCAGAAGCTCACAGGCTCCCACTTCTCCCTTCCTGATGCAGGGGGCCTCGCTGTAACTGATCCAACTCCCGCCCTGGGTTGCCTGGTCCCATGGGTAACCCCTGCCCTCTCACTCTGATCAACAGCCCTGATGGTGCCTCTCAGGTTCTTGGACGTTCCTAGTACACCTTCTGCCTCTTGTGTTCAAGAAGCCGAAGAGTTCTCCACAACACTGTGTGCAGGAGGCTGGTCCTGTGCTGGAGCTGGCCAGAGCTTTTGGTAATGTTCCGGTTCTTGGATAACAGTGTTGACATTTGCCATTTGACCAAAGCATGGCTACCTACTTGCAGAGGCCAGATGTGTGTATGATCTGGCTATAGAATATAGGATGCGTGGACAGGTGACCTGGCTGTAGGATGTGTAGATAAGCAGTAGGATGGGAGCCACAGGACAGAGTTGTTACAGCATCATTTGGAGTAGCAAAAATAAAGAAAAAACCTGAAAATAGTCTTAATTTTTTTTAAGACGGAGTCTTGCTGTGTTGCCCAGCCTGGTGTGTAAGTGGCACGATCTCGGCTCACTGCAACCTCTGTCTCCTGGGTTCAAGCTATTCTCGTACCTCAGTCTCCCAAATAGCTGGGATTACAGGCATGCACCACTACGCCTGGCTAATTTTTGTACGTTTAGTAGAGATGGGGTTTCACCATGCTGGCCAGGCTGGCCTTGAACTTCTGACCTCATGTGATCCGCCCGCCTTGGCCTCCCAAATGCTAGGATTGATTACAGGAGTGAGTCACTGGGCCTGGCTGGAAACAGTCTTCTGTAGGGGAGTGGTGGATAAATCATGACAATGTTTTGGAGTTATTAGACTTATCCACATAATGTGAATAGCATATGTGTTTTTCTTCATGAGAAAAAGCATATGCACAGTATACGTAATAGGTTTATATGAACATTACACTGAGAATGCCTGGGGGTGAAACATTCATGGTTTCCTTCATGTTGGCACTCAGGTAAGGCTAATTCTTTTCTCCTTATTCATCTCTGCATCATTGCTAGCTAACGTTTGCTTGTTTGTGTTTCCTTCTTTCAGAACTCAAAAGTAGAAATAAATATGAAACTTGGACCTGTCACATATTTTCATAGCAGCTTTATTTGTAAATTTCCTCTATCTGAGAAGGACCCACATGTCAGCAGTGAATGGTCAGATGGCGATCCATCCCTGCCATGACATCCTACGTAATAGTAAAAAGAAACAACTCATTCTGCACTGTGTCCATTTATGTAGCATTGGTGAAGTGACAAAATCACAGAGACGCAGAACAGATGAGAGGTTGCCTGGGATGATGGGGGAACATGTTCGCCGGGGTGGGTGTGGTCCTAACAGGGCCACTGGAGGGATCCTTGGGGTGTTGGAACTGTTCAGGATCTTAACTGTGGTGGTATTGGACACATACATCTACACACAATATAAATTGCACAGAACTAAATACACAAATAAGTACATGTAAATGTGGAGAAATCTTCATTGGGTTGGCGGTTTATATCAGGACCCTGGCTGTTGATATTGTAGGGTCGTTTTGCAAAATGATGCTGTAAGGGGAAACTGGGAAAAGGGTACGTGGTCTCTCTCTGACCCTTGGTATTAACAGGGTCTTGGTTCCAGTTGTCTCCTGGCATCTACATGGGAAATGTTTTGTGTTTCAGCTTCTAAACTGCTTTTTTGTCTGCCTTGAATTGCTTATTTAAGCCATGCTCTGAGAGTATATGCATAATGCTGAGGTTTTTCCCTTTCTGTTTTTTTTTTTTTTTTTCTTTTAAAGCCTATTTATAAATAGGGTCTTGCTTTGTTGCCCAGGCTGGAATGCAGTTGTTCACCCACTGCTCACTGCAGTATTTACCTCCCACTTTAGACCTCCCAAGTGGCTGATACTACAGATGTGCACCACCACACCCAACTAATTTGTTGTGGAGATGGGATCTCACTGTGTTGTCCGGGCTGGTCTTGAACTATTGGCCTCGAGTGATCCTCCCACCTTGGCCTCCTAAAATGTTTGGATTGCAGGCATGAGCCACGCTGCCTGGTCCAATTTGTTTGTCTTATGAACAAAGTAGTTGAGTAGTTGATACACCTAGTTTTCTGTGACTCCTTTTTGGTTTTTTTTTTTGAGACAGAATTTCACTCTGTTGCCCAGGCTGGAGTGCAGTGGTACAACCTGGCTCACTGCAACCTCTGCCTCCTGGGTTCAAGCAGTTCTCCTGCCTCAGCCTCCTGAGTAGCTGGGATTACAGGTGCACACCACTACGCCTGGCTAATTTTTGTATTTTTGGTAGAGACGAGGTTTCAGCAAGGTGGTCAGGCTGGTCTCAACTCCTGACCTCGTGATCCGCCTGCCTTGGCCTCCCAAAGTGCTGGGATTACAGGTGTGAGCCACCGCACCCAGCTTCCTTAATCCTTTTTTTAAAGACAGGGTCTCACTGTGTTGCCCAGGCTCAGGGGAGTTTCTTTTTTTTTTTAAAGTTGGGGGTTTCACCATATTGGTCAGGCTGGTCTCAAACTCCTGACCTCAGGTGATCCGCCCACCTCAGCCTCCCAGAGTGCTGGGATTACAGGTGTGAGCCACCGCACCCAGCGCTCAGGGGAGTTTCTTGCCTCAGGGTCCTGAGTGCCTGAGATGTGTGGTAAAGTGCCCTGAAACTTCTCACTTGTATCAATTATTCCTCCTGCTTCTTAGGCTGAGAGGGCATTGTACTTTGCCTTTTTAAAATTAGCTTTTAATTTTGGAGTAATTCTAGATTTACAGAGAAGTTGCAAAGTTACGACAGAGCTTCTGTGTGCCACCCCACCAATCTTCTCAAATTGTTAACAATTTATATCACCTGTGTGAGTTTGTCAAAGCTAGGAAACTGGCATTGGTATGTTATGTCTTTGATGATTTCACCAGTTTTTCTATTAATATCCTCTTTCTGTTTCTATCTAAATTGATGTTGCTTGAATATGTTTCTGGTCCTAAAGACAGGGCTTTTGTGAGATGGTTTAAAAAATAAAAAAGAATGCTGAGGTAGAACTTCTAGAGATTCTATGCAGTCACTCTGATGTGGGTGAGAGAACCTCCCCCATCCCCCAGCAGATGCCACTGCAGAGCCATGCAGAGATGGCTGGGAACCACAGGCTTGAACTGGAACGTGAGTCAAGGTTTCAGGTTGGGCTCCTTATGCTGCTGATGGATGGAGATAACCAATACTGACATGTCTCAGCTAGACTTCTGAAGTGTATTTGGGACTATAAATCTAGAAATAGTATGAGTAAAGTTTATGTAAAGATCACTGTTTTCTAATTTAAACCTTAAAATGATAACCTCCATTTTAAGTCATATATTTAACTGAGTTCAATATGGAGAGAGATGAGAGATGAGGAGAGGACCACACAGAAGCCAGAGGGAGGGTGAATTGATGGGGACGGGGTGAGATGGGCTTTACAGTGCTGTGTGAGATGGGCTTTACAGTGCCTTGTGAGCCGCCCAGGGACCAGGATTTGGCCCATGTGTTTTGTATATCTGCCATAGTAACAGAGCTGTAGTTTTGATCCCTAAGTTGACACTAGTGGAAGGATCTGGGGGGGCTGGGTGGAGCCACCTGTGACTCAGAGGCTGAGCCAGATCTTCATGGACAAGGCACCACCTGGTGGCAGTACATGGACTCTTAGTTTCAACGTGCCAGGGTTTTATTGTGGTGTTCGTAACCCCTGCCCCCTGCCAGCTTTTTGGGGGAGAATTGATAAATCTTTGTGAACTGACAGAAAATATCAAAGCCAGCCAGTTGGAATCCTGCTTATTCTGATGTGTTATCTCAGGAGTGAGATTCAGGTGCTAAGGCAGCCTACCTAACTGCCATAGCGATTGGCAGGTGTTCTATGGTGGGTTAGCAGTTCTGTGTTATGACATCACAAATGGAATTCGGGGGAGGAAAGCTGTATAGGTGTAAGTGCCCAGTAGTTAGTGCAGGTGGAAATATAAGCCCTGGAACTAGCCAGGGAGCCTGCTGGGCGTTTCTAAAACATATTTTCTGCTTTTTCATATACATACTGCATCAAAAGGCCTAGCAATCACAAATAATGGAGACTGTCTTCTATTTCTAGGTGGGATATACATATGAGATGGCAATTGCTTTATTTCCTACAGACATTTCTCATTCAGAGCTTGTCTATTTGACATTGCACATTGTCACTTGTGTTTGCCAGACATGTCCCCAGTCTTATTCAAGGTAATTTTATGTCAAAAATAGTGTCATAGGTCGGGCATGGTGGCTCACACCTGTAATCCTAGCCCTTTGGGAGGCTGAGGCAGGTGGATCACCTGAAGTTAGAAGTTTGAGACCAGTCTGGCCAACGTAGTGAAACCCTGCCTGTACACATATACAAAATAAATTACCTGGGCATGATTGCGGGTGCCTGTAATCCTAGCTACTCGGGAGGCTGAGGTGAGAGAATTGCTTGAATCCAGGAAGTGGAGGTTGCAGTTTGCCAAGACGGTGCCATAGCAATTAAGCCCGGATGAAAAAATGACAATAGGTCTCACAAAAAAAAAAAAAAAAAAAAAAAAAAATTGCCATAGCTCAAGTGTTTGGCCAAATCAGTCACCATGGCTTAAAAACTTCCAAAAAGGTGGGATATAAAACCTGGCATTACGTCACTCTTAAATAGCAGTAAATGCATGTGCATGCCAATCATGCACATCTGTCTTGAACAACAAAAGAAGGCTGCCTCATTGTTTAGGCTATTTCTAGAAGCCTAGTACAAATTTTCTTTTGTGGCTATCCTGTGCTTTCATCATTTACTTCTGGACCAGGGATTTACCGTGTCTTAATTAAAATTTTAATCCTCTAGCGGAACAAACTCATTTATGAGGAGCTTTTAAAAATGGGATCTCCTGCCTATGGGAGCCGGGCTAGAATCGTCTTGGCGGCTGCTTGGACACTCATAGCGCTGTTGGTGGCTAGGACCCTCCCCTCATATGCTCAGTGGCCACCACCAGTGGCCCTTTGCCATTTCACAGCCACTGGCTTCGACCACGTTCTCTGCACCTGTCAGGTGGAAAAGGGCAAATTGGCCAAACCAATGCAGTTGTGTTAATTTGGACATAAAAGGTGGGGTCTTTCTTGCTCAGATTCTGCTGCAACTGCAAAACACTTGCTTTGCTTTTTCAAGGCCAACTGCAGAGAAGACCTAACTTTACACTAGAACAATTTCAGAAAATATTTAGTTGTCATACTGTAGTTAATCCCACTGCTGAAAAACAAGGGTAGAACTTACCCATTTCCCCCCCCACCCATCCTGTAAGATATTATGCATTCTTGAATTGATCTTGGCTTTTATTATTGATGTAAATTTTGGAGACAGTGGAGTCTATCTGAAGTCATTCAAACAAGCTAATCTTTGAGCTGTAATCTGAATTCACTTGTGTCTCAGTGCGATTTCACTGGACCTCATGAAGCCATAAACTGTACTTTAGGATTACAGATCAGTTATAGAGTTCGATTATTTGCCACGCTTTAGACTGCTTACACTTACATATGATCCTAATTTTAGATGTGAAGTTTTGTGTACAGAAAATGAGCCCTAATATTTGCATCCATATGTTAAACCATGTCTTAAATCAATCGTTTTAGGACAAGTTTGAATCGAGGAAGTTACTTTTAAGATTATAGGCCAGATGTGGTGGCTCGTGCCTGTAATCCCAGCACTTTGGGAGGTCAAGGTGGGTGGATCACTTGAGGTCATGAGTTCGAGACCAGCCTGGCCAACATGGGGAAACCTTGTCTCTACTAAAAATGTAAAAAAAAAAAAAACTAGCCAAGTGTAGTGGCACACGCCTGTAATCCCAGCTACTTGGGAGGCTGCGGCGGGTGGTTTGCTTGAGTCCAGTACACTCCACTGGAACGTGCCATAATTTATTTAATAGACCTTCATATTAAGGTCTTTCCCCTATTAATACATAAATATATTCTTAAGGATTTTTGTTTGTTTGTTTGATTTTGAGACGAGTTTTGCACTGTTGCTGCGGCTGGAGTGCAATGGCGTGATCTTGGCTCACTGCAACCTCTGCCTCCTGGGTTCAAGCGATTCTCCTGCCTCAGCTTCCCAAGTAGCTGGGATTACAGGTCCCTGCCACCATGCCTGACTAATTTTTTTGTATTTTTAGTAGAGACAGGGTTTCACTGTGTTGGCCAGGCTGGTCTCGAACTCCTGACCTTGTGATTCGCCCACCTCTGCCTCCCAAAGTGCTGGGATTACAGGCATGAGCCACAGTGCCTGGCCCTTAAGTTTAAATATACATGCTATTTCTCTGAGTATCACAGATACGTAAGGCCTAGCCTGCTTTGTCTGTCCCCAGTCCCTTTCCCTTCTTGCCTCCTCCACTTTGTAGGAGCAGTCATTGTCTTTGGTTTACAGTTTATAAATCCCATAAAAGTTTTTAATGATTTGATGTAGTTCTAGGAAAGTGGATGTAGATGAAATGTGAATTTCAGAGTACCTGATTTTTCTCATGTTTTTTTTATTTAGCGTGTATGTTTGATTTAGAGTGTTAGAGCTGGTTAAGAATGAGCAAAAGGACGTTTTTCCTTCTCTCCATCCCATCTCCTGAGTTGACATCTGAGTTCCTTTCCTTAACACCCGTCCACAGCATTTCTGTCAAGACATGATGGTCTTGGGTCTAGTTTCAAGTATGCGTATATGTTTTCAGAAATAAGCTTTAAAAAAAACCGGTAAGTTGAGACAAGGTCTCACTGTGTTACCCTGGCTGGTCTCAAACTTCTGGGCTCAAGCAGTTCTTCCACTTTGTCCTCCCAAAGTGCTGGGTTTATAGGCAATGAGCCATGATGGGTCAGACCAGAAATAACTTTAAACATCATTAATGAAGTGTGTCTATTAAGATACTGTCAAGATCGAAATTGGTCTTTAATGTTTTAATCTTAAATGTCTGGGTGGTAATTTCTTCTTCTTGGTATTTTGAATGTTTTGAGATGCTTGAGTGGTGGAGAGTACGATTTTATTTTGGAATTGTTGACGAGGTTTATGATAAAATCCCAGCATTGGGATTTTGGAGAGTTCCTAGATGGGAAGTGGGAGTGGCACTGTCCGTGGTGCTGAATCAGGTTGCATGCTGGTTCCAGTGGCGGGAAGGCTCTGAAATTGTGAAAGGCACACATAGGACTACCTGGCTATTAAAAAGCACGTCTGCTTGCACTTGAGATGAGATTTTTAATTTCTGTGTGATGCACCAGGGAAAGCCAACTATGTAGGCAACTGTGGGGGCCAGCATTAGTTGCAGTGAACTATTCAAATATATGGAAAAACAAGTCGATTTAAATGGGATGTATGAACCTACGTGAAACCTGCAAGTCCTGCTGTGGTTACTCTGCTTGTAGAATACCCACCTGTGTCAGTGTGAGAAAATTATGCTTTAAAATTAATAAAAAGTGACTAGAATGTTGTTGTAATTCACACCTTATTTGCCACTTGTAACTTAAAATGTTTTGAATCTGAACTTGAGTTATATGTTTTTCAGCCCTAGCATTTAGCACACATTTACAGTGATCAGTTTTATCCTTTCCTAAACACTTTCCCAGGTTCTTTACAGAATTATACATTAATTGTCCAGTGACACCTTGAGGATGATAATGTGATGTTTTAAGATACTGGCATGGCTGGGTGTGGTGACTCATGCCGGTAGTTCTAGCACTTTGGGGAGGTCGAGGCAGGTGGATTACGTGAGGTCAGGAGTTTGAGACCAGCCTGACCAACATGTTGAAACTCTATTTCTACTAAAAATAAAAAGTTAGCTGGAAGTGGTGGCATGTGCTTGTAATCCCAGCTACTCCGGAGGCGGAGGCAGGAGAATCACTTGAACCCGAGAGGCAGAGGTTGCAGTGAGCCTAGATTGTGCCTCTGCACTCCAGCCTGGGGGACAGAGTGAGACTCCATCTCAAAAAAAAAAAAAAAAAAAGAAAACAAAAAAAGGACACTGGCTTGTGTTCATGATGAAAAAGTTTAAAATATTTAAAGCCTACATTTGCATATGTTCAATAATCTTCAAAACAAAATTGCCTGTAGAATTGTTTTAATTGCTAGGAAACCTGTTGTAAAATAATGACTTTTCACAACAATTAGATAAAGTTTCTTTATGCTGATTAGCTGTTGTAAGAACTACCTAAGGAGTTTTTTGGTTTGTTTTTGGTTTGTTTGTTTTTGTTTGAGATGAGTCTGTCGCCCAGGCTAGAGTGCAGTGGCACTCTTGGCTCACTACAGCCTCTGCTTCCTAGGTTCAAGTGACTTTCATGCCTCAGCCTGCCAAGTAGCTGGGATTGCAGGCATGCACCACCACACCCAGCTAGTTTTTGCATTTCTAATAGAGGCGGGGTTTCACCATGTTGGTCAAGTTAGTCTTGAACTCCTGGCCTCAGGTGATCGATTCGGCTTGGCCTCTCAAAGTGCTGGGATTACAAGCATGAACCACCATGTCTGGCCTACATAAGAGATTTTGCATAAAAAGTTGTGTGCAGAATATCATTGCAAATAAAGCAGATTACAGTGTGGCATAGCATGTATTCAAATTCCATTTAGTGTTTTGAAATTAATGAAAGTTTGTATTTAGTAAACATTAGTATAAATACTTTTGGATTAGACTGAACTTTTATTATGGTACAATTGGAATTTATTAATGACTAGGCAATATCAAAAGTATAAGTTTATTTTTTGTTTAATCCATCAGATTCCATCAAAGCCATGAGTGTAAAATACATGCCATTTCTTTTTCTTCTTTAAAGCTGGAGATACCGATGACCCACCAAGAATTACTCAGAACCCTGTGATCAACGGGAACGTGGCCCTGAGTGATGGACACAACAACACGGAGGAGGACATGGAGGATGGTAAGTGCCTCTAGTTTGCCTCCTCACAGCGGGCAGAAACCTGCCAAAACAGGTTCAGATCCATTGTTTTTTCCTTGAGTACTTCTGAGCTTGAGTGTAGCTAGTTTTCAGGACGCTGTAACTGAGGAAAATCCTGTTTTGGTTTTGAGTATCAAGATTGTCTACACCACTTCCAGGTAAGTAGATTCTCCCTACCCTAGGTGAGGAGGTTGAATGTAGGTTTAAATGTAATAGGTGGGTATTTACTGACGCCTACAGGTCTCCAGCTACTGCTAGTATTGGGAACAACAAGCACCTCTGACTCTCCTTCTTGTTTGTTTGCAGCAAGATATGTGCAGCCATTGGGAACTTGGCTTTCCATTGCATTCTCATTGCAGGGTATATATCAGTTGATGATAGCTGAGAATCCCTCCCCACTCCTGTTAGGGATGAAATCGGATTCAAACTTTGGCCTTCATTCTCCCTCACTGAGCTTTGGTCTATAACTTCTGTGAGAAAGCATACACATACGTATGTGCATAGACATTTTTTTGTGTAGGAAATCAGTTTTTTCTTTCGAGACCATTCCTTCTTTAAATTTATCAGATTAGTGATCTCAGTATTTGCAAGGGCACAATATTGTGGGTAGGGAGCAGCCAGTAATTGCAATATGCAGCCCCTGGAGTCTTGAGTGTAATATGAAACCATGTTCTGTCAAAAAGCATGTCCATCAATCCTCATGAGGGTTGTGTCCTTCCCAGGGGAGTAACGGGGCAGTTGAAAGAAACCATCAGCCACGGGCTGCACCACCAGAAGGACTGCTGTTCAGACCTCCTGCCAAAAGTTCAGCCTCCATGAGAAACTGCAGCCGTAGTTGAGAGTTCTCTCACAGTGCGGTTTACCCCTGGCAGCTGGCTGAGGCAATATCTGAGGAAGGTAAAGAGGCGTGGTCTATACCCGCTGCTTTGTTACCTGTGGAGTGCGCTTTCCACCGTAGACAAGGGCAATGGTGTGGGTGTGGTCTCGCTGGTTGTTGGGTTTTTGGAGGTTTTACTTCAGACACCAGAGACGCCAAAAGCGGTTGAGAGAGCGCATTTGGGAAGGCATGGCCAGGTCTGAAGTGCCAGGTGTGCGTTTGGGATCAATTCTAGTCACTTGTGGAGCAGTGACAGGCCCCGCCCAATCGGAGCATTCCCAGTATAGTTCCCACAGAGCAATCTTTTCCAACATTTCCCCACTGTTTTTTCTTTTTTTAGGGGGGAGGTTTTAGGAGGAGGTCTAGGGCGGAGTTTCTCAGCTTCTCATGGTATCTTGGGTAATTCTTGATTGTAGAAGGCTGTCCTGTGCATTCCAGGATGCCAATGACCCCTGCCCACCACTTGCAGTCATGGCATGTCTCTAGACATTGACAAGTGTCTCCTGGGGAGAATGACTTATGAGGGGACAATGTGGGTAAAAATCCCCTTGCTTTTGAGGTACATTTCACTAAATTAATAGACAATGGTACCAAGCCATAGGTCCTAAAAGTAGAAATGCCTTTCTGTGACCTCCTTGATGGAAAAAGCATATAATCCGAGAAGGTCAAGTAATCTTCAGTAGCACCTTTTCTTGGTTTGGAACTGTGGCCGCTGTGGAAAGACCCAGCGTGTAATGTCTTTCTGATGACAAAGTGCATGGGAGGGAGGTGGTCCTGACTGTAGGAGTAAAACTTGGAGCTGAGGGCGGCATTTTCCAGCACAATTTCCATACGAATTGTGCAACCCTCTTCTGCAGCAGATAAATGTATTGTGGAAAATACACAGGATTCTAGGAAGTTGGGGATGTGCTGGGCTAAATAAGCTTTCTTTACCATTATATGTCTCAGAGTTGTCATGTCAGAAGCAACATAAATTGCTTCTCCAAAAGAAGTTTTTGTTAATGATTTCCCAAGACTCTGGACTGAGATCACCCCCCGCCCCCCCGCCCCTTTTTTTTTTTTTTTTTTTGTATGGCCTGTTTCCTTGAGTGTTGAGTGTCCATTTCAGACTAGGACACACAGTCTGGGAAGCACTGCATTAGAAGTTTTGTCTGTAGCCAAACTATCAACGACTTTACTGATTTGCACAGAAGCCTTCTTAGTAAGGGACATTTCTAATGTAAGAAGCTAAATAGCTAATAACACAGAAAGAGATGGGAGAAATGTATAGTTGAGGAAAAGAACATTTAAAAGTCGTGTTCACAAAGAATCATGGGCAAGTATCAGAATTACCTTTATTATATCTACTCGTTCTACTTTTAGTTCCCTCATTCACTGTTTTTCGTGAGATGATCAAGGAAGTTTTAGTTTATTCATTTTTTTGAGGTAAGGTCTTGCTCTGTCACCTATGCTGGAGTGTAGTGGTGTGATTACCGGTTACTGCAGCCACAGCCTTTTCTGCTCAAGCAGTTCTCCCACCTCAGCCTCCTGAGTAGCTGGGACTACAGGTGTGTACCACCACGTATGGCTAGTTTTTTGTAGTGGCATGATGTCACTTTGTTGCCCAGACTGGTCTCAAACTTCTGGGCTCAGGCGGTTTTCCTGCCTTGACCTCCCAGTGTGTTGGTTTTATAGGCATGACTCATTGCACTTGTCGCAAGGAAGTTTTATTTTATTTTGAGATAGGTTCTTGCTGTGTTGCCCAGGTTGGAGTATAGTGGAGCCATCTTGGCTCACTGCAGCCTCCACCTCCTGGGTTCATGCGATTCTCCTGCCTCAGCCTCCCAAGTAGCTGGGATTACATGCCTCCATGCTCAGCTAATTTTTGTATTTTTAGTAGAGATGGAGTTTCACCATGTTGGCCAGGCTGGTCGCAAACTCCTGACCTCAAGTGGTCCACTTGCCTTGGCCTTCAAAAGTGTTGGGACTCTAAGTGTGAGCCACCAAGGAAGTTTTAGAGCAAATATAGCCTCGGAAGATCTAGATGGATCTGGATTTAGAATGTTCTCCATGAAACTAATTTGTGGAGATTGACTAGGACTTGTAAGAAATTGTATTAGAGTGAATAATTGAAGTTTGCTGAAATCACTGCAACAGGACCATTTAGGGGAATTTCAGACCAACCTTTCTGAGTCAAAAATCTGAAGAATTGTGCTCTTTACCTTTCTGTTTGCAACTGAAGCCCAGGCTGGTCCATTGGTCTTTGCCCTGGGAGGATAAAATTGGAGTAACAAAGCGCACAGTGAGAACTTTGTTCTCTAATTCTTACTGCTGCTGCTACAAGGATCTCTAGACGCAAGATTGGAAGGTAGTAAGTTATCAAGGAGTCTGGTTGAGGATTTGTGGTGACAGCAGTTTGCAGAAGCTTGTTGCACTGTCCTTTACAATTAAAAGAAGCATGCAGTAATGAAATGGTGTGCTGTTAATATTAATGGCATCCAGGCAGATTGGAGTCTCTGTGCATGAAGCACTCATTTGGCAGGGAATGAGGGTGTTCTTCCTAATCCCTAGTATACTTGGAAATTGTAAAAAATAGTACATAGGATCCATTGTACTGTTAACTATTTTCTTAGGCAAAGATCTCCATCACTCAGTCTCATTTTCCTCGTAGAAGGAAAATCTGGCCAGCTGTATCTGTGAAATCGGATTGTAAGTCCACTTCTCTTTTTTGTTGGCTCTCCTGTCTTGACCTTTTGTTTTTTAATAAAAGTTTTCTTTTTTTTTCTTTTTCCATCCCTTAAAGAGTAATGAGCTTGTAAAAGGTTTTTCTTTTTACAAAGTTTTTACAAGTAAGGAGCTTGTAAAGTTTTTGTTTGTTTTCCATCCCTTCAAGAGTAAAGAACTTGTAAAATGTTTTCAATTATTCTATTAGTATGAAGAGTTTTTGGAAAGTGAGGTGAAATTTTAATATGCCTGAAGTGTCGTCTAAACTTCCTGATTAGCAGATTTTCTGTCTAAGAAATGTGCCTTGAGTCTGAGGCTGAAATCAAGTGTGTAATGCACCAACTGTGAACTGATCACTGTGTGTCAGGGCAGTAACAGACGTGGGGGCACAGAAATGGATGCATGGTGGCCTCTGCGGGGCTGGCCAGCAGGAGGACCAAGTGCCATGCTGAGCTTCACCATTGGTTTTTGTTTTTTTTTTTAATATTTAAGAATTTAATGTATAGGGTGAAAGTACAAAAAAGCGCTTATAATCTATAGATTTTGTGTACATGAAATCAAACCCTATAAAGAGCTGAATTACATAAAATAGATGAGTTGGAAGAGAGGCATAACCTCTTTCAGCTTTTTAGATCCTGCAGTGATTTTCTGTTTGGTTGCTTCTGTGCAGTTCTGTATACATGGGCTCTGTAAAGTGGACAAGCTAATGGTCTCATTTTGTTGAGGTCTGTGTTTTGTGTTATGTTAACCTCCAGGAGTGGTATTTTTAAAACCAGAGGCAGGATCACTGTGCTTAGTGTCTTGACAAATCTTGGGTATTAAAACCTTCTGTTGTCACTTTGTAAAACAGCCTTGGCGAACCTCCAATTTCTCGCCTAAAATGTAGGAATTGACATCTGTCTCTTGTATGCCTTGCAGAACTAAACTGCTGATTATGAATTGTGTGATCCTAAAAACGTGGCAAAACTCATTTCACCACGCCATTCTAGACATTTTTATCTTGAAAAAGTTTCTTGCCTTTTAGTAGACTTTTATCCCTCAAAGAGATTAGGGTAATACCACTTGAAGAGGCTCGAATAAATAATTCTCTTGGATAAGATGCTTACCATCACACATGCTTTTGATACACTACCCTCCCAGGAGGACTGATGGACATGTTTTCTTAAGACCAAACTCAGTCACAAACTTCCAGCAAATTCTATGCCCTGAGAAGTGGCTGATGCTGAGAACTCAGTTGTTAGTGAACTCTGGAGTCTGAAGAGTTGTTGGATTTCATGGTGACTGCTTTCAGAGGCCTGAAGATGAAGGATGGAAGGATGTTCTTGTGCGCTCTTTACCCAAGCCTACGGAGTCTCATTTTGTGCCTTAGGAGACCGGTGGTCAGGGATGCCAGAGTAGCACCTAATTCTAAGCCAGGAACACCCTTCCAAGTACTGCCTGTAGAGCGTGGCCAAGGGTCTCCCTCCAGTCAGTGAGCTGTGTGTAGTCTATAATGAGATAGGTTCAGAAAGTGAAAGGAAGTGTTTAGAAGCTTGTATAGCATGTTGACCTTGCTGTGGCAATTTCATTATGTTTTTTAAAAGTATTGGTCAGTAACAGATTGGTGTGGGTGTGGGAGGACTGTGCCTTCAAAGGAGTTGTTTGAGAAGCAGTGAGCTGCTGCAGGGTTTGTCAGAGGTGATTGATTGACTGGCCACATGCAAATGAATAGTCACTGTCATCAGTGAAAGATTGAATTTTAAACTGAGACCTTCAGTTGGACCTCTGCTAAGAGGCACTGTGTTGACAGAAACTTAAATTTCTTAAATCAGCCGTTGGGTCTTATTATCATTGAACAATTGATACTACTCATGTAGGAAAAAAAAATGCGTTTCTTTTTTTAAAAAAATTATGCCCCATAGGGTGTGCAGGCTAGTATTTTTGCAAACATTGTGAACTACTGAAGTGAACATTTATTTTTAGGCTAATGTCATAGCCATCATCTTGTCTCTAAGCAGTGCTGAGCTTCCAGGGGGATGGCTGTTTCCCTGGCCCTGAGGTCCTGCCTGTGTGTTCTATGCCCTTTATTCCTCCTCTCTAAAGTCAGGCCAAGTCCCCTACCATGATCTTTCCCCTCAGAAGTCCTGTCCTTGAACAGATACGAGCCATGTCGCTCCTTCTCACCAAAGTTTCGCTACTCAGTTGGTGCCCAGGGTCATTGGGAATTCAGCTTTAGTAGAGTAAACATTGTTCTCACATGGAACTCAGTCTGATAGGGAAGTCAAGTGTATGGTTAAGACTCTGAGTTTTGGATCATAAGGAAGAATTCATTCATTCAGAAACTGTATGTCATCTCAGTCTTAGGCTTTTAATAAATTGGAAGCAATTTTTCCAAACTGTTAGATTTTAGCAGTTAAATCAAGATGTGTAGAACAGTTATTCCATGTCAATTGATGCTAGTGCTTTTGGTCAATGCATGGGCTCTGTGACTGATGATATGTTTTTTTTGCAGACACCAGTTGGCGCTCCGAGGCAACCTTTCAGTTCACTGTGGAGCGCTTCAGCAGACTGAGTGAGTCGGTCCTTAGCCCTCCGTGTTTTGTGCGAAATCTGCCATGGAAGATTATGGTGATGCCACGCTTTTATCCAGACAGACCACACCAAAAAAGCGTAGGATTCTTTCTCCAGTGCAATGCTGAATCTGATTCCACGTAAGACAGTTTAAATGATGCAACTACAAATCCCCACATAGTTGTATTACGTTAGTGGAAGCCAAATTTGATCAGCCTAGAGCAATTTTATCTTAAATTATTTGCTGCCTCTACGTAGTCTTTTGATTTTAAATTAAGTACATCTTTCTGTTTAAAACCCACTAGTGTATGTATAATACCCAAGCTAGAAAAGTATGTTTTTGTCTATTAAGTAAAAAACTAAAAATAGTTGGTTAGAATCTAGCAGCCCATGGAATCAGGACCTGCCTGGATTAGCTGACCATTGAGCCACCAGGCTTAATTCTTACTGTGCCAGTAACTGCCTGAGCGGTAAATGGCAGCTGTTAGAGCCAGACATCCTTTCCATTGTGTGATAGTTAATTTGTACAGGTTGTTCAGAAAGTACAAGTAAAACGTTCTTTGAAGGATTTATACAGTATGGGATTCTGACTTGAGGAACATTTAAAAATTCATATAATGAAATGTCTGAAAATTGAGAAATCTTGATGGTCCTTCTATTTAGATGAATTAGAAGATTAATTCACCTTTTATCAAAAACCCAGTTGATTCTGGGAGTGCAGACCACTTTGTCAACCTGTCTGCATCAGAGCCAGGGGAAGCTGCTGACTTGGACTGTACCTGTCCTGGTCTCCCTGCCACCACAGAGAGTGGCCCTTTGGAACCTTCAGTAACATGTTTCCCAGAGTGAACTGGCTGTCACTGTTCTGTCAGTTCTCCCAGGGAATACAGTTTACTTTCTTTCTTTTTTTTTTTTTTCTTTTTCTTTTTGAGACGGAGTCTCGCTCTGTCACCCAGGCTGGAGTTCAGTGATGCTGTCTTGGCTCACTGCAACCTCCACCTCCCGGCTTCAAGCAATTCTTCTGCCTCAGCCTCCTGAGTAGCTGGGACTACAGGTGTGCGCCACCATACCCAGCTAATTTTGTATGTCTAGTAGAGATGGAGTTTCACCATGTTGATCAGGCTTGTCTCCAACTTCTGACCTCAGGTGATCTGCCTGCCTCAGCCTCCTGAAGTGCTGGGATTACAGGCGTGAGCCGCTGCGCCCTGCCATATTTTCATTTTTTAAAGGTTTAAGTAAGAAGTGCCAAGGTAATTTTATAATGGAGCCAGGGCCTGTGGATGGTTGGTTTTCCTCTTTTCTTCCCATTATGATGTGATCTGATGAGTATTTGGGCTAGGTTTGTTTTAGTCCAGTGGACAATTTTAGCCTGAACAGCATTTTGGAAAAAGTGAATGGTCCATGCCCAGTGTCAGTGTTCGAGCAAGCAGGAAATGCTGCGGGAACAGCACTCTCCTACCTTTGTCCTGAAGAGTCAAACCACTTCAGGTTTTAGTTGTGGGGTTCATTTATAAGGCCTTATTTAATCGCAAACCTTATCTTTCTTTGACTTAAGTGCGCATGGTTTTTGAAACTGGATTTAGAGACCCTTTTGTGGTCCACTCCACGCATGTACAGTAGTTCTCTTATGGTTGCAATTTTGTGCCTCATCAGTGAATTCTTCAATGCCAGGGCAGGACAGCAAGCTGTAAGGCTACAGAGCTCCCTGGTGCTGTTTTTGAGGCTGGTCCTTCTCCAGAGTGTGCGGGAGGGCATCCTAGGAGAGCTTGAGAGGCATGGCACCGATGGGCTACAGGGACAGGAGCGATGCTGAGAGGTGATTCCTTTATCAGCAATAGAACCAGAGGTTTACAGTTTACATCCACTTGTCTTCTTTTTGGTTCTTTTTTCTTTTTTTGTCCTTTTTTTTTTTTTCTTTTGAGACGGAGCGTTGCTCTCGTTGCCAAGCCTGGAGTGCAGTGGTACGATCTTGGCTCACGGCAACCTCCACCTCCTGGGTTCAAGCGGTTTTTCTGCCTCAGCCTCCTGAGTAGCTAGGATTATAGGCATGTGCCACCACACCCGGCTATTTTTGTATTTTTAGTAGAGACAGGGTTTCACCATGTTGGTCAGGCTGGTCTTGAACTCCCGACCTCAGGTGAATCGCCCACCTAGGCATCCCAAAGTGCTGGGATTACAAGCATGAGCCACCACTTCCGGCTGTTTCTTTTCTTTTTTTCTTTCTTTTTTTTAAAGTCAGGGTTTTACCATGTTGGTCATGGCTGGTCTTGAACTCCCGACCTCAGATGATCCGCACACCTTGGCCTCCAGAGTGCTTGGATTACAGGCGTGAGCCACCGCGCCCTGCCGGCTGTTTCTTTCCTAATAACTATTGTCTGACCAAAAAGCTGTAGTGTTGTACAGAATCCACAATTGTTATTGAAAACTTAGAAAATTGTATAGATACAATTAAAATTTGTTTCAACTTCTGAGGAATTAAAAAATAAAACCATGAGCGAAATCACTACAGACTACACTGGGGCAGCCCCAAATACCTTTTTCTCTATTAAAGGTAAAAATGCCTCTGTCCTACCTTTAACCCCAGCCTGAAAGGAGAGAGCAATGAAAACATAAATGGGAGTTTTGGTGTACTCTGTTGACTGTCTTTAAAAATGTGTAATGTCTGGTAAATATGTCAGCTAAGGCTTAGATTATTGTTTTTTTAAACAGGTCGTGGTCTTGTCATGCACAAGCAGTGTTGAAGATAATAAATTACAGAGATGATGAAAAATCGTTCAGTCGTCGTATTAGTCATTTGTTCTTCCATAAAGAAAATGATTGGGGATTTTCCAATTTTATGGCCTGGAGTGTAAGTAACAGTGGATTTAGTCTGAACAGTTGGTGCATTACTGCTTGTTGTTCCCTTAAAACTTTTTGATTCTTTAAGTCCTTTATTTATTTTAGAGTCAGATTTTTGATTTGTAAATTGGACAGGTGTCTTTGAAAACGTGTTTTCTCCATTTTCCTAGCTTAGGTTTTTAACAGCTTTCTGGATTCACATCTTACCTTTTAGTCAGACATTCAAAGGCAGTTCCCAATGGGCTAAATTTCCTTTAAAAGACATAATGCTGTTTGAGGTCCTCTCATGATTCAGGCATGATTCTGAGTGATTTCATGTAACTCCAGTAACTTTATTCAGTTTGCTTTCTTTTTGCAGAGGTGGTAGCCAGTGGAACAACTTTAGGAATGTTATTTCTTGTTACGCTAAGTCACTAAGCATTGCATTCTTGGTTTCCTTAACGCTCCCCTCGCTCTGCTTAGAAGAGCACAGATTTCTCCTGTCCCTGCTGTGGCACTGAGCCCCTAGGTGCCTCTGATGTGCCAAGCATTTACTCTATTTGTTGTGAGACCACTGTTAAAAGCAAATTGAAACAGTTTAAAATTAGCAACAAAGTTGGGGTGTAATTTTTAAAAAGTATTTTAATCTATATTAAGTACAGGGCACCAGAGTAATTTGTCTCTTGGGAATAAAGAGTGTGTTCTTATTCAAACTGGATATTCTTATGTTTTATAGGAAGTGACTGATCCTGAGAAAGCATTTATAGACGATGACAAAGTAACCTTTGAAGTCTTCGTGCAGGCGGATGCTCCCCATGGAGTTGCGTAAGTTTTTCTTTAATTGGGTGCTGTTAAAAATGTCTTTTGCGCTGGTGAAAGAAGCTTTATCATGCATGTAACAGAGATGCACATGTTTAATCAATAACCATCCTCTCTGCACTTGCCCTGTGGCACGCAAGAGTCACACCTGCTTGACACTTGTTTAACAGATTGAGCAGTTCCTGTATGTTAGACCCTTGGAGCATAATTGTGTAATTATGGTCAACTAGATAGCTGTGGGCAGAGAGGAAGTCCTGCCCGAATGTGAGGATGAGTGGGAGGGGAAGAGGTGAGGATCACCGACAACTAACGCGAGCAAGGAGTAAAGAGGCCTGACCAGGCCGTTAGGTGTACTTGAGCGTTTCCAAGGCCAGGAACTAACCCCTGGAGTGACAGGGGACTGGTGAATGGTACTGCACAGTAGGTGTCTCCTCTAGCACTGGTCATGCTTGGTGGCTGTCACGTGTTTGTGTCATGGTGTTCTGTACAGAGGGAGATGGACGTGGAGGTGGGAAGATTGCTGTGCTTTCAGGCACCGTTCTGTATGCTTCCTTTTACTATTTGGGATGAGGGTAGGAAGGTACGAGACACGAGAATCTACCTTTCCCCCACACAACCACCAAAACCACAGTAAAAAAAAAGTACTGGGAGTTTAGAAGTCTGAGGCAAAACTTACCGAATACACACTTCTGTTTGTGTGTGTGTGTGTGTGTGTGTGTGTGTGTGTGTGTGTACGTACACGTACATACGTACGTACAGAAAAGATGAGTTTCAGCTTTTTCCATGTTGTGCTGACCTCACAAGTGATAAGTATAATTATGTAACCAGCCTCTGTTGTGGGGCATGTTGGGTATCAACATGTGGGACTCCATAAGTGTCTGTTCTTGCTGGGCTTGATCAGTGACAGCACTGCCACTGTCAGCAGGCAGGTGCTTCAAGGACTGTGTGAATGTGGGGGTTGCATTTGCACCAGTTCACACAGTGGAGCAAACAGAAGGGAGTCGGTGGCCATTGAAGGAAGCTGTGTGATGAGCGCTCCTGGCCTCTGTTTCCTTAATGCTGACCTCGAGTCAGATTGCTCCCCACACACACTGCAGGAGCAGTGGGGTATCTGTGCAAGGTCCCCTCAACCTTGAACTGATCTTTCAGGTGGGATTCAAAGAAGCACACAGGCTATGTCGGCTTAAAGAATCAGGGAGCGACTTGTTACATGAACAGCTTGCTACAGACGTTATTTTTCACAAATCAGCTACGAAAGGTAAATGGATAGTGTTCCTCTCGATAGTGTTCCTCTCCCGCAGCTTTCCGCCTACCCTTTACTCTCAGGTATATCAGAGACAGCGAAGCCCTCTAAGCAAACATATCAGTCTCCCTCCCCTGGCCCTGTGTCCTTAGATGGCTGCTAGTTCATCCTGCATTTTCATTCCCCAGTGCTGGGCCACCTCCTTTGTAAGCTGCCCCAGTGATTCAAAGTTACCACAGCTGACCTTTTTCTTTTTTGAGACAGAGTCTTGCTCTGCCACCAAGGGTGGAGTGCTCCACTCCAAGATCCCACCAGTGATGGGATCTTGGCTCACTGCAACCTCAGACTCCCAGGTTCAAGGCATTCTCTGGCCTCTGCCTCCTGAGTAGCTGGAATTGCGGGTACCTGCCACCACGCCTGGCTAATTTTTCTATGTTAGTAGAGACGAGGTTTCACCATGTTGTCCAGGCTGGTCTCAAACTCCTGACCGTGAGCTATCCACCTGCCTCAGCTTCTCAAGGTGCTGAGATTATAGATGTGAGCCACCATGCCCAGCCATGACCTAATTTTACAGACTTAGAATTGTGCTAGAAATCACCTTATAAAGGTATTTAGAGAAACAAAACCATAAAATCCATTAACAGCAACATTTGTGAAGTTTTATATCAAAATTTAGTTGAAAAGTCAAAGCAACTTTATTGAAAGTTTAATTTTTTAAATTTTATTTTTTTGAAAATTCAAATTTTTTTTTTTTTGAAAAATGGGTTTTCACCATGTTGGTCAGGCTGGTCTTGAACTCCCAACCTCAGGCGATCTGCCTGCCTTGGCCTCCAAAGTGCTTGGATTACAGGCATGAGCCACTACGCCTAGCCGAAAATTTTAATAAAAAGAATAGACATACATTAAATCTAACATAGATTAGTCATTTAATTCTGAGAATTGCATGTGATTATTATGAAGCGGTACAGGAGACAGGCACTCCTGGTTTTGGGGTGGGCAGGGGTGCTGGCTGGCTTGTCAGCCTTCAAAGCATGTTTCCACAGCCACCAAGACAGGTCGTTGTGATATATCCCAGGGCCAGCTCAGTGTGGGTAATTTTAGTAACATTTAAGTTTTTGTCAAATCTTGTTCATAAGTAATGGTAAGTTAAGAAATGGTGCTCCAATAAGTAGGAAATAAAAGTAGTTCTCTGAGGGGTGATTTTGTTTTTTGTTTCCTTCTCTATTGTCTTTATTATCTTTTTATTAACACATGGGTGACGCCGGGTGCTGTGGCTCATGCCTATAATCCCAGCACTTTGGGAGGCTAAGGTGGACAGATCACCTGAGGTCAGGACTTTGACACCAGCCTGGCCAACATGGCCAAACCCTGTCTCTACTAAAATTCAAAATTAGCCTGGTGTGGTGGCACACGCCTGTAATCCCAGCTGCTTGGTAGGCTGGGGCACAAAAATAGTTTGAACCCAGAAGGTGGATGTTGCAGTGAGCCGAGATCGTGCCACTGCACTCCAGCCTGGGCAACAGAGTGAAACTTGGTCTCAAAAAAGAAAGAACACATGGATTGTGATTTTCTAAATTTATTTTTGTATTCTTGTGTTTTCCCGTATCCCTAAAGACATGATTTTGTAAATGTTCTCACCGATTAAGCTCTAGCAACAACCTTAGCCATTGTGTTATTAGAAATGATTTTTTTAAACATCAGGATTAAATTCTGTTTTTTAAGTTCCCCTGCATCTTCTGAGAGTAAATTCTTATTTCTGAATTAATTCTTTCAGGCTGTGTACATGATGCCAACCGAGGGGGATGATTCATCTAAAAGCGTCCCTTTAGCATTACAAAGAGTGTTCTATGAATTACAGCACAGTGATAAACCTGTAGGAACCAAAAAGCTAACAAAGTCATTTGGGTATGTATTAGACATCTGCTTTTGCCATTCTGACCCCCCGCCCCCCGCCCCCAACCTTTTTTAAGAAGTGAGTAGAGAATAGAAAAGTTAGTACATTGTACTATAGGCACTTAATTTAGGGAGGCTTGAATATTTAATGGTGTCAGTGCTTTTCTCATTGTATTTTGTTTCATCTCTTTGGAAATAGACACTGTTTTAGAATTTTGCTTGAGCAAGAATTCAAGGCTTAAGGTTTTTGCTTTTCAACAAAAGAAGCTATATTGCTTTCAGATTCGTTACATTTTCTTGGAAATAACACTTCCCCTAGCAGGAAATCTGTCTTTGAAATATAACTCTCAAAAATAATCTTCACAGAAAAGGAATTTGAGAATAATGGCTGATACGCAGTTTAGTTTTTCAATCTAAGTTACTTTTAATTTGCTCATTTGAAAGTTGAACATTTAAGTGGAGATGTCTGTTTTATTTTGAAAGGTGGGAAACTTTAGATAGCTTCATGCAACACGATGTTCAGGAGCTTTGTCGAGTGGTAAGTCTCAAGCAATACTTGTATATTTCTTAAAATGAATATATGGAAGCGTTGTCAGAAGTTATTACTGAATAAAACCTCAGACCTAATTCAGAAAATGCCCATCTTTGTTTAGCATGAGACTTAGGCTAGAAAAAGGCAGCACCTCTATAGTTTTATTAAAGACTGGTAAGAATCACTTGGATAGAGATTTGAAGGTGAATTGAGAAAGCTTGAATTTTAATACCAGCAGGGAGTAGGCTTTTAATTTGTTAAATTGGTGTATATACATGAGTTATTCATCCAAGAACCAAAAGGCTGGCTTTATTGGCTGTCCCGTTGGTCCTGAGTCACTGTAGAGGGGTGACTTCTGTTCTTACTCCAGTGTCCATATCCCTCCTGTGCAGCGAGGTTCTCATCGAGCGGACCTCAGTATGTGGTGATTACTCTCCCTGCTTCTTCCAGTTATGATAAAAGACATAAAAACACACATGCAACATGAAATGGCTATTCAAGGTGATTGGCTGGGCAAGGTGTGTTTTCTTTTTTGCAGCACTAGCTGGATTGAATCCAGTTCATTAAATATCCATGGACAAACCAGTCAATCCTGTTGACAGGCTCAACCTCATTAATCTCTTGGTGTGGACCATTACGAGTTAAGTTTAGTGAACAATTTTACATGCTTTTCCACAGAGGTAAAATGAATATAAAAATGCTTCTAAAGGCACTACAGATTACTAATTCTGAAGGCTGTATAAAAGGTTAACCTCAACTGTTGCATGTAGAGATGTTTGTAAAAATCCAACCAAGAAAGAAGATTTTTGTATATGTTTTTGATAATTGCATGCCAGAGGTCATAATATTTTTATAGTCTATAATTTCTTTGAACATTTATATTTCTAGTCAATTATAAAATTGCTATATATTACTTAAGCATAACAAAAAAGGTTTTTTAAAGGCCCAAACATTTCTTTTCCAGTTGCTTGATAATGTGGAAAATAAGATGAAAGGCACCTGTGTAGAGGGCACCATACCCAAATTATTCCGTGGCAAAATGGTGGTATGTGGCAACCAGTTCTAAAAGATGATTTTAAAAAGTTTTAGAATGTGAATTTTTTTACTATTACTACTTAAACCACTTTTACTTTCCTTATTCGCAGTCCTATATCCAGTGTAAAGAAGTAGACTATCGGTCTGATAGAAGAGAAGATTATTATGATATCCAGCTAAGTATCAAAGGAAAGAAAAATAGTACGTGTTGTATGTATCTAATGGCCTGAGCTTTTGATGATTTCTATTGTGGTTAAATGTTTCATTGACACAATTAAGTGATTTTTTTTTTTTAATAGTCTAGACCCAGAGAATGGCTTAGATCTTAAGCAAACAGCTCACTGGGTGAACACAGGCTTGTCACCTCCACCCAGCTCTAGGGTTGGCCAGCACCCCCACAGCCCTTCACAGCCACTACCTCCCTCTTCTCACAGGAAACCAGCATGTGGGCTTCTGACTTCCTAGGTTAACTTTGCATGTTTTAAGTATCTATTTAAATAGAACCTTGTAGTAGAAAGTATTTGTACATTTTGCTGCTGTTTTTAGACAGTCTTGTTTTGCTGTACAGGCTGGGGTGCAGGGGTGCCATCTCGGCTCACTGCAGTCTCTGCCTCCCGGGTTCAAGTGATTCTCCTGCCTCAGCAGGACAGTCTCCTAAGTAGCTGAGATTACAGTCGCCAGCCATCATGCCCGGCTAACTTTTGTATTTTCAGTAGTGATAGGGTTTCACCATGTTGACCAGGCTGGTCTTGGGCTCCTGGCCTCAAGTGATCCACCTGCTTCAGCCTCCCAAAATTCTGGAATTACAAGTATGAGCCACTGAGTTTAGCCCCCCTACATACTTTTAAGGTTTTCTCTCCTCTGGTTTTCAGCTGTTTGATCCTGGCTGCCTGAGGTCACCCCCAGCCGCCAGATGTCCCAGTCTCATTTCTCTGGGTTTTGTGCTGTGGTTTCTGTTGCTCTGTCTTGACCTTCACTAATTGACTGCAGTGTCTAGTTTGCTGTGAATTCCGTCCATGGTGTTGTTTCATTTTGAAACTTTTTTTTCCCCCATTTTTAAAGGTTTGACTTGGATTTTTCTAAATAAAAATCTTTATTTTCTTTTTCTGTTTATTTATCAATTAATTATAATTATTTGGAGACAAGGTCTTGCTGCGTTAAGCCAGACTAGTCTCGGAGCTCCCGTGCTCAAGTTATCCGCCCTCCTTGGCCTCCCAAAGTGCTGGGAACATGTTCTTCCCTATGCCTCTTCTTAGTATGCTCTTGCTTTCTTCAACTTACGGAATATAGTTGATAATGCTCTTGTCTACCAATTCGGTAATCTGTGAGATTTCTGGGTCTGTTTCTGTTGAAGGATTGTTCTCTTCATCATGGGTGGGAGTTCCAGCTTCTTTTCCTTTCTTCTTCTTCGTTTTGTTTTGTTTTTTTTTTAAACATGGAATCTTGCTCTGTCGCCCAGTTTGGAGTGCAGTGGCATGATCTTGCCTCACTGCGGCCTCTTTGTCTCCTGGGTTCAAGCAGTTCTCCTACCTCAGCCTCCCGAGTAGCTGGGATTACAGGTGCCCGCCACCACACCCTGCTAATTTTGCATTTTTAGTAGAGACGGGGTTTCATCATGTTGGTCAGGCTGGTCTCAAACTCCTGACTTCAGGTGATCTGGCCACCTTGGCCTCCCAAAGTGCTTGATTACAGGTGTGAGCTCCTGTGCCTAGCCACATGCTTGGTAATCTGTTTATTGAAAAGAAGGCATGATGGTTTGTATCATGCTGGGTGTTAACCGTAGGATATTTCTAACCTTTGCTCTCGTGCACAGATAAGTGACTTGGAAATCATTTGCTGCTTTTGAGGCTTCTTTTTAAGCCTTGCTAGGTGGGAGAACAGGTTTTACTTGAGTGATAACTTGTCCCCACACCCTTTGAGCTGAGTCTCCCAGGCTTTCAGAGGTTTTCCAACCGTGACTGGTGGGAACGTAGACTTCCCAGTCTGTCATGACCTCTGAAGGTTGTTCCCCGAAATCCTGATCCTCTTGCTGGTTCTTTGCTTCGCCCCAGGTAATTTCCTCGAGTTCACCGATCAGTTATCACTGACAGCATAAGGAGAAACTGCACATCTCAAGATGTGCAGTTGTCTGGGCAGCATTTTGCTTTAGGCCACTGTGGGCAACGTTCTGCTTTAGGCTACTCTGCCCACAGGTTTTGGCTCCCTTGAGCTCCTGTGATTCTCACTTCTGGGCTCTGTCTGGGTTTGCCTTCCCTGGGCTGCAGCCTGTAAACTCTCAGCAGAGCTGCGCCCATCGAGGAGCTCACCTTTGACTCTTTAAGGGAACCCTGTCCTGCATTGCATGCTGTCCAGAGCATGACCGCAGCGGTTTTCCGTGTTGAGCAGTTGCATTTTTCCTTGATGACTGGAGCAGGAGGAGCTCTCCGTACACTCTGGATGCACGTTCCGTGTTGGATTGAGAGCTTGTCCCTAAGCCTGTGGCTCATCCTTTCACTCTTAATATTACCATTATTTTAGGGAATTGCAGTGTGTCAGTGTTTGCTTTTTGTATCCTATAAAAATCTGTTACCTGTTACTGTTTTGCCGTTTCCATTTATCTACAATCCACCTGGAATAAGCGGGGGTGGGGTGGGGAGATGTCAGGACCGACTTCCACCGCACTCCATGTTGATCTCTGAGGAAGTCGAGGTTTTCCACGTCATTCTGCCACATCAGCCAGCCATTCACATTTGTGCATCTTCGGTTTTGAGACCAAGGGGTTGTCCACACTGCCCATTCCGAGCTGTCTTTATAATCATAGCTTTACAGTATGTACTTGGGTGAAATAACAGTTGTTAAAACCTTAACTCTTTTACCTCCATATTGTTATTTTAATGTCCTTAAGAAAGATACTAACAACCTTTGGCCAATGAGCAAAGATGCTAACAGCACATTTACTTACAGTTTTGGCTACAGAGGGAGAGTTACTGTTCTTAATTAGTGTTGTTTATGTTCTCTGCTATTCCTAAATAAGCCGATTTAAATAACTTATACCTGGGTTGGCTGTATTATAACTGAAGCTTTATCAGTGGACTTTTCTCTCTCTGTCTCTTTAAAGTATTTGAGTCATTTGTGGATTATGTGGCAGTAGAACAGCTCGATGGGGACAATAAGTACGATGCTGGGGAACATGGCTTACAGGTAAGTTGGGTGTTTGGTGCTAGTGTCCTGTTGTAGCTTTCTTCTTTATTTTGAATTATTTTAATTGCTAAATAAAAATTTGTGCCTTTCCATGTGTTTCTTGTATTTAGTATAAAAAGATTTTGTTTCTGGATAGTTGAGTGGGGAGGGAGAGGAGTATGTTAGGAGATGGGAGTGCAGCTGGTTTATCCCATGAAGCACATCCAGCAGGCTGGAGGTTCTCGTGGGGTTTTAGGAAGTCTTCTCCTTCCCCTGTTCGGTTCCTCACCTTACTGGTGTCACTGCTCCAGTTTTCTTTCAGTTTCTTGGTTACAAGTGGCATTTTTTTAGTGAGTTGGACTGTGTTTAGGTTGTTTTGCCTTATTTTAAAATGTATTTTTAATGAATTTAGTTTTTTGAGGATCACGACTTTAGAATGAGGAGTGTGTTCTCTAGGGTTGTGGCCCCCAGGACTCTGGGCATCTGACAGAGCAGTAAGCATGGTGAGTGACCCAGTGGCTAGCCCAGGATTGGATAGAGGGCAAGAGACTGTCCCTGGCTGCTGGTCTGTTGGCTCTGCAGTGTCCTCATGCATCCAGTGATCCAGGGTCTATTTCGTAATCTCATAATGTTGACTCATTCACTCAACTCATTTATAATTAAAAATTTTAGGGTGAGCTGTGCTTACGAAGCCTGCCAATGTATAGTTCGTGGTGCCCGTGTACCCTTTTTGCAGTCAGCTCCAAATGTGCTCTTCTGCTAGGTCAGTCCGGTTGGACTGAGGGACTGAGGTGTAGATCAGAAGGTTGCTTTCTGATGAGAACTTTGGCAGCTTGGTGTGCTTAAGAAATATTCTGGTCTACTCACAAGAATTATTCTTCTCTATTCTGGATATTTTAGGGTCTGATTGAGCAGTATGTATTTGAGTCAGAGCCTCAGCGGACAGTGGTGGAGACAGAATTCTTGAATCTTTCAAGTCATATTAAAAACAGGCCCTTTTCCACTGTGGAGTGGGCTTCTGAGGTCTGTTTCTGTCTTTACTGAGATAACTCTCTTATAAACATGGTCATGTACACTATAGAGCCTTAGCCTACGGGTGTGCCTTGTTGTGGCCCCCCTTCCTCCAGGTCTCTTTGGCCGCTGGGCAGGACAGTTTCCAGCTAGAAGGAAGGTCTGCATTGGAAATAGAGATGTGAGTTGGTGCAGTGAGGCACCCTGACTGCCTGACTGTGGTGGAGATAGGCAAAGCCTGATTTTAGTGAGGAACAAAGAGCTGGCCAAGATGGAGCAGAGATAGAATTACACGAGAGCTATAGAGTCCTGGGTCCCCAGAGAAGGCTTGTTGAGAAGTTGGGGTGTCCTGTCCCACAGAGGCGGCAGTCGGCTGGGGAAGGGCCTTGCTGACAACTGGATCAGAACGTTGTCTTAGAAGCAGGATTGAACCGTAAGCACTAAGGGCGTGCTCTGTGATATGATATATGGGTTTTTAGGCAGACATCAAAGAGCCCAAGGAAAGGAAGCTGTTGGCTTATAATCCTGCCAACCCATCACTGTGTTCTTTGCCACTTGTTCTGTTTGGGTGTTTCATGCGCATACCTAATCTTGCGTAATTGTAAGCAGAGTTTTCTGCTTTTCCATTTAACAGTTTTTTTGTGGCTCTCCATAACTTGCATTGTTTAATGACTATGTAATAATACAGCAGCGAACGAGTGTCTAAATTTCCTTAACCACTTCTTTCCCCATTGCTGGGCATCAAGTTAGAATATAATTCAAGGTAAGAGAATCTCTCACAGACATGCTGATGCAGCATTTCCAATAACAGAGAGACCCATCAGTAGACCTAAAGAAAACATTTCAAAGATGCCCTAAATGGATACCTAAACTTCCCTGCCTCTGTCCCCCAGAATCCCCAAACATGTTCCAATCTTGCTGAACCGCTGTTGCTTTCATTGATTGCTTCAAGGAGTAAGTAGAAAAAAGCTAACTAAATTTGCATTTATTTTTCAATGTGTTCAGGAAGCAGAGAAAGGTGTGAAATTCCTAACATTGCCACCAGTGTTACATCTACAACTGATGAGATTTATGTATGACCCTCAGACGGACCAAAATATCAAGATCAATGATAGGTAAACTATAGTGGGATGTAAAGTTAAGATTTCATCATCATGCTGATTTAGGGGGTTAGTCTCAGTGCTTTCCTCAGTCTTTATATTTTCAGTCCCACATCTGATTTATTTAGATTTCCCTTCTACCTCTGTGTCTCAAGAGCTACTGTGTTAAAGGAATGTTTTTATGTAAAGTTTCAGAGGCCACCTCTGCCGAGTCAATTTTCCCTCAGGGATGCTTTGCCCAGTCCCAACCCCGCTCTCTGCTGTGGCTGATTAATCCACAAGGATGGGGCTGTTCTGCTTCACAGATCTTGCATTCACAGGATTTCTAATTTAATTTTGACTGGATCGTAAATGTTATTTCAGAGGAGCTTTTTTTTTTTTTTTTTTTTCTTGAGACCGAGTCTTGCTCTGTTGTTCGGGCTGAAGGGCAGTGGCACAGTCTTGGCTCATTGCAACTTGAGGCCTCCCAGGTTCAAGCAGTTCTCCTGCCTCAGCCTCCGGAGTAGCTGGGACTACAGGTGTGCACCACCACGCCCAGCTAATTTTTTTTGTATTTTTAGTAGAGATGAGGTTTCACCATGTTGGCCAGGATGGTCTCAATCTCCTGACCTCATGATCCACCCGCCTTGGCGGGTGTTGGGATTACAGGCGTGAGCCACCGTGCCCAGCCGAGAGGAGACTTTTAGTATATTTGTTTAAATAGGATTTTTCAGTATTTCATTATCTCTCTGTTAGTGTCAAATATGCTAGAGTTTTCAAGAATGCTAAAGCAGGTATTTGTATGCCAGGTATAAGTAGTTTTTGTTGTTGTTGTTTGTTTGTTTTATTATGTTTTTGAGACGGAGTCTTGCTCTGTCGCCCAAGCTGGAGTGCAGTGGGATGATCATGGCTCACTGCAGCCTTGAACTCCTGGACTCAAGGGATTCTCCTGCCTCAGCCTTCCAGGTAGCTGGGATTACAAGCGTGCACCAGTACACCTGGCCAGTTTTTGTATTTTTAGTAGTGGCAGGCTGGTCTCAAGTGATCTGCTGGCCTCAGCCTCCCAAAGTGCTGGGATTACAGGCATGAACCACCACACCCGGCCACAAGTAGCTTTTAAGATTGTCAAAATACCAGATGCAGGAGTGACAACAATGCACACTGCCTTATCTAATTTAAAATACGGTATTTTTGTCCTGATTAGTTTGAGCACTAGCTTTGTATGGAATAGAGGTTGGTCATTGAGCCTTCGGGTTTGAGGGAGCTTATAATCAAATCATGTTCCTTGCCACCAGCCAAGCTTTTGGTCACCCATTCACAGTCGTATATGCCAGAAACTGTCTCAGCCAGAACTCAGAATTGGCAACCTTCAGACCAATTCCAACCTGTTGGTGTTTCTTTGGGTCCTCACTTTGTTTTTGTTTTTATTGCAAACAGTGGCAAACCTTTTATAAATTGTGAGATTTCATATAAGTGTTCAGATTTTGGCATTGTTTAGGAATCAGAAGATTTGGCAACTTGAGGCCACCATTCCTGAAGGCTGCAGGGGCTGTAGACCAGCCCTCGCCCGTCTCACTTGCCTTCCTGCCTCTGTTAATTTTGCAACCCTGATGGTAAAATTTGGTCAAGTAAATCAAATTTTATAGCGCCAGTTAAAACTAAGTTAATTTCAGGACGTCTGTAGAATATTAAAAGTAAGTCAATATTCAGAGTGGGAAATGTTTTTACATGTCTTTCTGAATTTTATTTTTCACATATCTCAGTTTGTAGATACCTTTAGTAGTCTTAACTTCTCAACCTTCAGAATCATTTTTTGATACATTTGGAATTCCCCTCACCCTTAAGTATTCATAGTGTGTATTTATTATGTTGCTTAGGAATAATTATTTCTGTCAAGTAGGGATTATGTCATGTAGTTATAGGCCTTCCCAAGGCACTTCATGCTTATCCCATTAAACATGAGCCGATACATTAAATAGCCTTACTTACTGTAAAGTGTGATATTTTATGTGTAAATTAATACTGAATTTAAAAAAAAAAAATGTTTTCTAATAGGTTTGAATTCCCAGAGCAGTTACCACTTGATGAATTTTTGCAAAAAACAGATCCCAAGGACCCTGCAAATTATATTCTTCATGCAGTCCTGGTTCATAGTGGAGATAATCATGGTGGACATTATGTGGTTTATCTGAACCCCAAAGGGGACGGCAAAGTAAGTGCTGGGACCCAGGGCTGAATGTGAGCTCATTAGAAAGTTAACACTGAAGCTCTGCTTCAGCCTGTTCTGGTTCCTACTCGGGACCTTGTCAGGGACGTCTGATTGATCTGTGTATTCTCTGGCTGCTAAGTGCCGTTTTCCTGTCCGTTTAATTGCTCAGGTTTGAAGGTAAATACTAAATTAGCGTTTGTGCTTCTCTTTGTTAGTAATCAATGTTGGGCCCTACAGAATCCCCTACATCTCATAGAGACATATATTTTGCTTCTGAATGCTCGTGGGGTGATTATCCATGACACCGGTGGAGTTTAGGAGGCCAGCTAATCGCATGTCCCTCTGCATGCTGCCTGGCCTTCCCCTTGTTTCCTCTTGTGGGGATCCCTCATGCAGGCTTCAGCACCACCCTTAGGAGTATAGAGGGCGCCATACTCATTTGGCAAATGAGGGTGTCTGAATCTACCTCCAAGATCACAGGGTCAGCAGCCAGCTCCTGCCAAGGGAATTTGATGGAGGGACCCTGCAGCATGAGAGAACAGTCAAGAGTGCCTGTAACAGCAGCATTTGTCGCTATTTTATATGGTTCCGTCCACAACACAGATGGGAAGATAACTGTTAGGGACATACCATGTAAACTTCAGTGTGGCCCTTACTTGATTCTGTAAATGCCATGGGATAGGACAAAACAACCCATTTAATTTTATAACTAAAAGATAAAATTTGAACTCTCAAGTTGGTGTGCTCAATATGGCCTTTTTAATTCTATAAAGAGTTGGTAGTGTCAGTAGATTGAATCTAAGTGGAAAATGGACTACTTGAGTAAATTACAAAATTTGCCATTGGGTGAATAGTAGTAGTGCCCACAGAATGTTGAATGGGAAAGAGGAAGATCCTAATGAATTTTATGAGCCAATGCCTGAGGTTCTGCCTGCCTAGCACACCATCAGATTGTGTGCATGCGTATGTATACGCATGTATATTTTTTCAACTAGGGGCATACCTAGAAGTTCACACATTTTAGAGCATCGCTGCCTTTTGGTGCTGGGTGCTTCTGCTAATGTGTGTTGCTTTCCTTGCAGTGGTGTAAATTTGATGACGACGTGGTGTCAAGGTGTACTAAAGAGGAAGCAATTGAGCACAATTATGGGGGTCATGATGACGACCTGTCTGTCCGACATTGCACTAATGCTTACATGTTAGTCTATATCAGGGAATCAAAACTGAGTAAGTAGCATTCACCTTTGTTCTGTTTTTTTACTGTGGTGAAGTTGGAAAATGTACCATGAATCCCCAACATCCTTTTCTGTCCAAACACATTTTAGCCTTATTCCACTGTATTCACAACAACCCAGAAACAAGTGGAATTGGGTTTGCAGGTTTTGATGCACGCTCATGGTACCAAGTAATTTCACGTTAATAGATTATTTTATTAATGATGACCTAGAATCAAGAGCTTCTAAGGAGGAGAGAGTCCATCTGTAGAGGTCAAAGAGGATGCCTTTGTCCTACAGGTGAAGTTTTACAGGCGGTCACCGACCATGATATTCCTCAGCAGTTGGTGGAGCGGTTGCAAGAAGAGAAAAGGATCGAGGCTCAGAAGCGGAAGGAGCGGCAGGAAGCCCATCTTTATATGCAAGTGCAGGTCAGCCCCCGCCTCTCTGGGACCCTTGGGTCGCTACACAGCAGGGCAGTTGCCCAGAGAGAAGCCGCTTCACTTGTCACCTCAGCTTGATCTCAGTCCCAGAGTAGTTCCTGATACACAAACTGACTGTTGTGCCCTGAGCTACTCTGAGCACCTGCCTGAGCATTTGTAACACCTGGCCCTGTTGGTGGCGAGCATGGCCTGTTCAGGAGTAAATAAAGACTCGGGTGGCAGAAGACAGGCCATCAGAGTAGAGATCAAGTGTGCATGTCAGGGTGTGTGTTGCTTCAAAAAGTACTGATGGGGTTGGAGAATGGGAGGAGGTCATCTCATAGTTGGCTGTCCAGCTAGGTCTAGTTTATAGGTGAGTTACTGCAGTGAAACAGCCTCCTTTTTTACTTCTTTCGTCTTCCTTCTTCCTCCTCCCTCTTGAGATAGAGTTTCATAGTTTCGCTCTTGTTGCCCAGGCTGGAGTGCAATGGCACGATCTCGGCTCAGTGCAACCTCCACCTCCTGGGTTCTAGCAATTCTCCTGCCTCAGCCTCCCGAGTAGCTGGGATTACAGGCATGCACCACCACACCCGGGCAGTTTTGTATTTTTAGTAGGGATGAGGTTTCTTCATGTTGGTGAGGCTGGTCTCCAACTCCCAACCTCAGATGATCTGCCCACCTTTGTCTCCCAAAGTGCTGGGATTACCGGCGTGAGCCACCATGCCTAGCCCACAGGTTTTGTGTGTGTGTGTGTTTTTTTGTTTTGTTTTGTTTTAAACAAATACCTGATTTAGGTTTTGGTCATTTTATGCTATTTTTCTTTCCGAAGAAATTTCTTTCGAACAATTAATGGGTTTTTAGCAATTTAGGTTTTAGCATTTAAGTTTGTTGTGTGTGGACTCATTTTTTGTCAGCTGTAAAGTCTTCTCTATGTTTCATACATATTTTCAGATAGTCGCAGAGGACCAGTTTTGTGGCCACCAAGGAAATGACATGTACGATGAAGAAAAAGTGAAATACACTGTGTTCAAAGTATTGAAGAACTCCTCGCTTGCCGAGTTTGTTCAGAACCTCTCTCAGACCATGGTACGTTCCAGTCCTGCTGACATTCCTCACTCTGGCTCCCGAGGTCCCACCTTTCTGTGTCACTAGAAAAGACAAGCTGCCTTTAGGGGTGGGCGCTGTGTCCAGCCACTGGTAGGAGTGTGACCCAGCAACATTTCCTGCCCGAGAAAGGCATGCAGGAAAACCACTGAGCTGACTCCAACACAGGATTTCACAGACGCATTTCCACTTTTTCCTCATCTCCCACCCTACTCCCTGCACCCCTGCCTCCTCTTTATTTTTACAAAATGGGCGCTTGATCCTGAAGCATAGGTCATAGTTTGTCCAAATCAACCGGGAAAGAATTACAATTATTTTTGTTACAGTCAGTCTTTACGTTGACCAAATGTGTGTGAGGGATGGTGGGGGTGTGCAGTGTGAAGGACTAAAATATGAGCTTGTTTTTATTTTAATTTATTGTTAATATTTTTTTTTTCAGGGATTTCCACAAGATCAAATTCGATTGTGGCCCATGCAAGCAAGGAGTAATGGAACAAAACGGCCAGCAATGTTAGATAATGAAGCCGACGGCAATAAAACAGTAAATATTGTTAATAGCGTATCTGGTTTGGAACCATGCAGAAGGCGTTAGTCCTCTGCAGTTAGTGCAGCTTGTTTCCCTTTTGGTCCACTTAACTAGAATTGGACGTTTTCTTCAGTACTTGACTGTAGTTTTTCGCTCTGTCACCTAAGTCATTAGACTCTTCTAAAATCAGCGTCTCTTTTGGAAATAGATGATTGAGCTCAGTGATAATGAAAACCCTTGGACAATATTCCTGGAAACAGTCGATCCCGAGCTGGCTGCTAGTGGAGCGACCTTACCCAAGTTTGATAAAGATCGTAAGTGCCCACAAGATGCCTGCCTGCACTTAGAGCAGTAGCGTTGGATCCTGGATTATTGTTCTAAACACACAGGGTTAAGCCTTCTTCCCTTGCAGAAAGATCTGTTGATCTGTTCCACAGATGCTCACTAGACTTCCCGATGAAGTCAAATAAGAGTGACTTGGCTGCGAGTTTCCTATGAGGCCTGGAGACAGTAGCAGCCGTGAGGGGCCGTCCTGTTCTGTCTTTGGTCTCAGCTGCTGTGCTGTGCTAATCGCATTGCTCAGATCGTAAAGAGCAGGGTTGCAAAACTGTTGTCTGTCGGGGGCCAAATAGGCAGTATCTCAGGCGATTCAGGCCATTCAATCTGTACCAAGGTGGCCACAAAGAATATGTAAATGAATGGGCTGGCTGACTTCCATTACAGCTTTATCAACAAACAGGTGGGTCAGAATTTGCTGACCCTTGCTATAAAATGACAGATGTTTATTGCTGTGAGTGGTTACTTCTGGCAAAGACACAAGACCATGAGCAGTCTTGCCATGGCAACAGTATTCCAGCCAGTCAGTGCCAGGTCTCAAAACTAGGAATTCTAAGTTTGCTGCACTTGGTACCATCTTGACTGCCTAAATACAGTGGGTTTCCATGGGTTTGATGTTTGGAAACTCACTCTGTGGTCATAGCCTCAGCTTCATGAATAAGCCTCATCTGATATAACTTTTAGGTACCTTAAGCTGTCATTTCAGTTGTCACTGGGCTGCTCAGCTTACTGGTTTTCTTTCTTTTTTTTTCTTAAAGCATTTTACTGAGTGTTTGGATCTTGTTTGTTAATCTTATAGATGATGTAATGTTATTTTTGAAGATGTATGATCCCAAAACGCGGAGTTTGAATTACTGTGGGCATATCTACACACCAATATCCTGTAAAATACGTAAGTCCTTCGTGCACTTAGCTTCTGAGTTGATCTTGCATTGTACATTACAGCTACATACTTGAAATATCTTCTTTCTCCTAGGTGACTTGCTCCCAGTTATGTGTGACAGAGCAGGATTTATTCAAGATACTAGCCTTATCCTCTATGAGGTTTGGATGGTTTATTTTTCCATAAACAGTATCTTCTTAGTTGTTTGTGGAGGGTTTGGTTTGTTGTTTTTACCCTGAATTTGTTAACTGTGTTAGGTCTGCCAGGTAAATCAGGGCCTCAGATGATCTTGAGAATGGCATTTTTAAATTTGTAATTTTTTACCTGTTTTATAATCAGTGATTATTACATACTTGTGGATTTGTTTAGCTTTTTCCGTTAACGTTTTGACTTACAACGTGAATAGAATTGGGTGTAAAGAAAATACTTAAGTACATGGAAGACTATCTGGCCATATTAAACGTTAGACAAACTTTGCGATGTAACCATTTTATATCTTCCACTGTAGGAAGTTAAACCGAATTTAACAGAGAGAATTCAGGATTATGACGTTTCTCTTGATAAAGCCCTTGATGAACTAATGGATGGTGACATCATAGTATTTCAGAAGTAGGTACTTTGTGAAGGATTGTATTACTTTGTACTAATTTCAGAATTTTTTTTAAAGTTGTAGAACCAAGAAACATTTGTACCTAGATCCTGAACCATGTTTTGTTTTGTTTTGAATGTAACTCTATTGACAGGCTTTCTCTGGGTTTTGGAGTTAGGTGTGGTGAACATGATCATCTCATAAAGGTCTTCTCAGTTCCTTAAAATGTCTAAAGTGCATGTTGCAGCTGTTGGCAGAGTGGGACCAATTGCTTTCCTTCCCCTAAAACTTAGGAAATTGAAACTTCTTAGAATGTACCTACTTGGGTAATTCATTTCAATCTGCCTTGATGTAAACCAGCCAGTCTTTGGTCTTAGACACTCAGTGTCTAAAAGAGGCTTGATGGCACATGAAAACCCTAACTGACTGACTGCCAGAGACTGGGCTCCACTACCTGGCTGGCCTGTGGGCAAGACACTGCGTCCAAGTCTGCTCCTAATAGAGAAGGCGAAGGTGGTGTTATCTCAGCGGGTTCTGTTTTGTAGTGGGATGAGAATGTCAATCCGCCAGGTTGTGCCTGGCTCAGTGGATCCCAGTGCATACTTGCCTCGCTCACAGAGGGAGCTCAGGCAGACGCCTGGCCCCCTCAGAGGGCAACCTGAGTTTATCTTGCAAGAGAGCCTGTTGGTGTCACTGTTGTATAAAAGATGATGCCATTTTTACCAGCTACCCCCTGCCATGGACTTTGATTCAGACTGCAAACTTTCTCCCCTCACCAGGGATGACCCTGAAAATGATAACAGTGAATTACCCACCGCAAAGGAATATTTCCGAGATCTCTACCACCGCGTTGATGTCATTTTCTGTGATAAAACAATCCCTAATGATCCTGGATTTGTGGTTACGTTATCAAATAGAATGAATTATTTTCAGGTATTTAATAAATGCTCCTTTCCTCTTAAGATTCCACTCCAGAAAGACCAATTTCTTTTTTAAAATGCTTATTGAAGAAGCTGTCTCATGGTTTTGTTTCAAAAGGGGTTGTGATCCCATTGCCCAAGAAAATCTCCCACTGAAGTGGATTCAGGCTGATATTGCCATGGGAGCTAGAATAATCGTCATCAGAAAATAAACAACCTGTAGACCTCACCGTTAACAGTGAAAACCCTTTTCAAAGTTATCTTCATTCGATATGCTACTCCCATGGTGATATATTAAGGAATATAGTTTATTCCTGATGAATAAATTTCTAGGGAATTTAAATTCAGGTGGCTTATAGCACATTTTAAGTAATTAATCATGGAGTTTATGAGCAAGTTTCCATTTTTTCCCCAAAATGTGAACCTTCCTTTCTGTGCCCCAGGTTGCAAAGACAGTTGCACAAAGGCTCAACACAGATCCAATGTTGCTCCAGTTTTTCAAGTCTCAAGGGTAAGTCACACATACGGACACTTATTTGGTGTTTACTACATGCTCTCCGCAGTTCATTGAAACATCTTGGAACTAATTTTAATAATTAGCTCACCATTTCACCTGACATGCCATTTCTTGCTTAGTTTCAGAATTGTCACCACTCACAGCTTGACCACATTACTCTGATATGTTAAAATAATTGACAGCCTCATCCAAAGCTAGACTGACTTTAGATACATCCTCAGTGCAGCTCCCATGTGTCCAGCTGGTCAGTCTTATGAGGCTGCTGTGTCTTTTGTCAGTATTGCAGGGAGTGTTCAAGTGTGACAGCGAGTGGGACTTAGTTCTTGGGAAACAGGAGTATTAAGTTAAACCCCATGCTAGGTCCAAATTTCAAGTCCAGGTGTAAGGCCAGGGGTTTGCTTTTACGCTCACTCACAGATAATGTGTTTTTAGGCAAATAAACAGGTCGTTTATTTATATGCTGTTTTCTTGTGTAGTTATAGGGATGGCCCAGGTAATCCTCTTAGACATAATTATGAAGGTACTTTAAGAGATCTTCTACAATTCTTCAAGCCTAGACAACCTAAGAAACTTTACTATCAGCAGGTATGAGTCCAAATTAATGTAACTATGGGTAATAAAGAGAAGACTTGGATTTTTGGTGATGGTATCTGACGTGAATCTTTCTTTTCTTAATAGCTTAAGATGAAAATCACAGACTTTGAAAACAGGCGAAGTTTTAAATGTATATGGTTAAACAGCCAGTTTAGGGAAGAGGTAAGTTTTTTTGAATAGTACGAGTTTTCATTTTTATTGGAACTTGCTTATAGTTTCTGTCCCCAGACGTTGAAAACTAAGACAGCAGAAGAAAACTCTATAAACAATAGCACATGCGAGGGGCTGGGGGCGCCCCGGGCCAGAGTCTCTCTTGCCTCCTGGCAAGACCTCCTGAGGCCCTTGGGGTGCATCACATGTTGAGCTACGGAGGGGGTTGGGGGGACTGTTCAGCAGCCAGCCCTTCCCTCCCAGGTCCCACTGTGATGCTTATGCATTGCCACTTGGTCTGGGGGGAGTATCCTTCTCCAGCTCTTCCTGCCTCAACCTGGTCTCAGTGAGTCCAGCTGGCCTGTGAATGGAGCAAGCATTGTCTTTGCTGTGCGCTTACTCTCCAGACTGCTAGTACAGGCGGCTCAGTGTCCCATGCTTGCTCCAAACAGAAAACACACCCAGCCACATTTTAGGTGGTTTGTTTGTGTGTGTTTGTGTTTTTTTTTTTTTTTTTGAGGCAGGGTCTTGCTCTTGTGATTCAGGCTGGAGTGCACTGGCACTATCACAGCCCACGACAGCTCAGACCTCCTGGGCTCACGTGATCCTCCTGCCTCAGCCTCCCAAGTAGCTGGAATTACAGTTGTATACCACCACGCTTGGCTTGTTTTTATATATGTGTGTATGTATATATAAAAAATTTTTTCTTTTCTTTTTTTTTTTTTCTTTTTTTTTTAGAGACATGGTCTTGCTGTATTGCCCAGACTGGTCTTGAGCTCCTGGGCTCAAGCATCCTTTTGCCTCGGCCTCCCAGAGTGTTGGCATTACAGGCATTAGGTGGTTCTTCAGAAAAGTCCGTGTACCTATTTGGATGCCAGATCTCTCACCCTTTCTAGCTCTCCCAGCATTGAGGGAAAATTCGAGACATAAATAGTCTCACCTTTGTAGAATTGAGCTCTCAGCCCAAAGTCAGCCTCTGGTCTTGTGTCTGGATCGGCATTCTTTTCTCATTGTGCTGAGAATTGGAGAGGCTCTTGGGTGACCCTCCCGAGGATCATTTCCTGAGAAAGTGTTCTCTGTAAATGAGAAGCTTTTTGCATGAAGGCCACCTTTATTAACCTCCTGTCAATATTTGGTTGATTCTAGGTTAGGGCCAGTGTTTTCCCTGTGAGTGGATTCACAGATGAGGGAGTTGGGGTGGGAGTGAGAGCACAAATGTGGGGGCCAGCTGGGGACAGTTGAGAACAGTGATGGAACTTTCTCCTCTCTTCCTTCCTGGTAGCAGGCCTTTTCTGCTTTCTTGAAAGCACTTATTTTATCTTTTCATTACTTAGGAAATAACACTATATCCAGACAAGCATGGGTGTGTCCGGGACCTGTTAGAAGAATGTAAAAAGGCCGTGGAGCTTGGGGAGAAAGCATCAGGGAAACTTAGGCAAGTATTTCTTGAGCCCAAATGTGGATGGTTAGCAGGGGTAGCAGTCATGCCAACCTCTGCAATTGCGTTGTTGGAAATTGCCCAGCCAGGATCCATGTGCATCATTGCCAGACTCAGTGGGGTGCGCCCCAAGTTGCAAAAACCGTTGGACAGAATCTCAGCCCAGATCAGTGTTGCTCCAGTTGTTCAAGTCTCAAGGGTAACCATTAAGCCGGTGTGGTGCAGGGTTTATGCATGTTTTACACTTAAGCTATGTTTTTCCTCCTTCCCCTCGTATCTTCTGATAACAGTAGCTGTAGTAAAAAGGTGACATTCTCGTAGAAAAGTGAAACGGAGGAAGGATATGATTCCATTTGAATGATGAATTGAAACTGGAAAAGGTGACTCTTGATTTTGTTTTTGGCAGATCAGGTCACTTCTGATCCCTCTAGCTGGCATTCGGGCTGTAGAAAGAAGTTCTTGAATTGATTGTTTATATCAGAGAGATGGGCATGATTCTCTACTTTGCCCTGCAGTCACTTGGAGAACAAATGGCCTTTGGGGCCATTTGGTTCCCAAATTGTTTTCTTTACTTCTAATAAAACAATTATTAAACAGTGAGACCTTCATCTGTAATCTAATAAGAATAAATGAGGAAAACGTCTCAGTCAGCCAACTCTGGATTCCTTGTGGGAAAGGTTTACACAATTTTCGAAGGCACAGTCTGTACATCTTTGTGCTCAAATGTGGTCACTTCCACTATGTCCAGCTGGGCCCTTTAATCTTGTGCTTCAGGGGGATCCCCTCTGCTTGCTTGGCCCCCAATCCCTATTTCTGATATTTCAGATCCTCTTTGGAGGAGAAAAAAAGGCCGGGTGCGGTGGCTCACGCCTGTAATCCCAGCACTTTGGGAGGCCGAGGCGGTGGGATCACAAGGTCAGGAGTTTGAGACCAGCCTGGCCAACATGGTGAAACCCCATCTCTACTAAAAATCAAAAATTAGCCAGGTGTGATGACAGGTGCCTGTAGTCCCAGCTTCTAGGGAGGCTGAGACGGGAGAATCGCTCGAACCTGGGAGGTGGAAGTTGCAGTGAGCCAAGACCACGCCATTGCATTCCAGCCTCTGTGACAGAGTAAGACTCTGTCTCAGGGAAGAAAAAAAGAAGCATCTTGTAACTTTCTTTTTAGAAAACCATCTGTGTTAATCATTTTATTTTTACACGAATATACTTCACTTTGCCCCATTTTTTTCCCTCTCTGTTCAGGCTGCTAGAAATTGTAAGCTACAAAATCATTGGTGTCCATCAAGAAGATGAACTATTAGAATGTTTATCTCCTGCAACGAGCCGGACGTTTCGAATAGAGGTAACTGTCCCCAACACTGTTGGCACCAAAGAGAATTCATGAGCCCTGTCTGCTGCATACTTAAATGTCACAGTAAATTGTACAAGTAGCTGAGTCTGTGTTTATGTTCCAGTAATTGAGGTATATGATTCCAGGAGTGGACTTAGAGTGTTTGTGCACAGAAATTAGTCCTAAACAGGCTCTACCCTCTGGGTTGGAGTAGTGTGAGAATTTAGATGTGGACACTTTGTGTCACTTGCGCTTACAGAACTATGTCTGTTGTCTGTGTCCCCAGGAAATCCCATTGGACCAAGTGGACATAGACAAAGAGAACGAGATGCTTGTCACAGTGGCGCATTTCCACAAAGAGGTCTTTGGAACGTTCGGAATCCCGTTTTTGCTTAGAATACACCAGGTATGATGTTGTGGTTGGTGGAGCGGCTCACATCAAAACCTGGAGCTTTTGATCGGCTGCTGTTGCCGAATCCCTGCTCCTGCTGGGGCTGGGCGTTGGTTTTGGCAGCTGCCACGTGACATGGCCCCAAGGATGCCAGGAGTGACTATGTGAGCATGTGTATCCTTTGCCGTTCCAGGGCGAGCATTTTCGAGAAGTGATGAAGCGAATCCAGAGCCTGCTGGACATCCAGGAGAAGGAGTTCGAGAAGGTGTGCAGCTGGGGCCTCCTGGGAGCTTTGTGGGCTGCGGGCTGACGTCTTGCCTGACACTGCAGCCTAGGCTTTTTTGCCAGAGATGAGAGTTTTGCTGATACACAGAAATAACGGGGAAGTTTTAATTTTTTTTTCTTTTAGTTTAAATTTGCAATTGTAATGATGGGCCGACACCAGTACATAAATGAAGACGAGTATGAAGTAAATTTGAAAGACTTTGAGCCACAGCCCGGTAAGGGTCCTCCCCTTGGGGGCTGGTGTGGGTTCTGAAGGCCAAGAAGCAAGTGGTCTGGGGCTGGGAGGGGACTGCCCCAAGGTCAAGTGCCAGCTTTTCTCTCTCCACTGGGTGACCTGAGGAGCCAGGAGCCATAGCATTTCCTAACCTGCAAGTTCTTAACAGATCCTTACACCTTTGTAATCTGTGAGTTCTTCAAGGAGAGACACTTGGACATGTGTTCAGGGTGATTGAGAGTCAGGGTTATGAGGGCAGTGGCTCTGAGGTGCAGTCACGGTGTGGGCCTCCTCAGCTCCAGGTGGGCGTGCAGCTCAGGTCCTGGCTTCCGCCCCCGAGAGATTCCAGGGCTGTTCTGTGGCCTCACTTGCTGTTCTTCGTCCCCACCAGGTAACATGTCTCATCCTCGGCCTTGGCTAGGGCTCGACCACTTCAACAAAGCCCCAAAGAGGAGTCGCTACACTTACCTTGAAAAGGCCATTAAAATCCATAACTGATTTCCAAGCTGGTGTGTTCAAGGCGAGGATGGTGCATTGTGTGGCCCCTTAACAGCCTAGAACTTTGGTGCACGTGCCCTCTAGCGCAAGTCTTCAGCAAGAGGATCGTTCCTGGTGTTAATTTTATTTTATTGAGGCTGTTCAGTTTGGCTTCTCTGTATCTATTGACTGCCCTTTTTGAGCAAAATGAAGGTGTTTTTATAAAGCTTGGATGCCAATGAGAGTTATTTTATGGTAACCACAGTGCAAGGCAACTGTCAGCGCAATGGGGGAGAAGAGGTTAGTGGATTCGCAGGTCCCTGGCTCAAGGTCTCTGGGCTGTCCCTAGTAGGCATGAGTGGCCCGGCCGCCTTCCTGGGGTCCGGTGCACCAGCCCTGCAGCTAGAAAGTCTTGTGTTTAGGCTCGTCTGACCTACTTCCTTCAGCTATACTTCCAATGACCTTTTGTGCATCTGTAAAGGCAAAACAGAGAAACTCACAACCTAATAAATAGCGCTCTTCCCTTCATTGTGTGCATTGTCGGCCCTTCCTCGGGTTCTCCTCCTCCAGCTGCCTGGGGGCTTTTTAATAAACTCGTCTCACTTCGTCAGCCACTACTGTCTGCAGCCCCTTTGCAAAGTGGATGCACTGAATACAGTCCGGACAGACA
This sequence comes from Cheracebus regulus, assembly GCA_963574635.1. Lineage (NCBI taxonomy): Eukaryota > Metazoa > Chordata > Mammalia > Primates > Pitheciidae > Cheracebus > Cheracebus regulus. The sequence goes on from CAUYQU010029431.1 coordinate 66,979, forward strand.
TTGTGGGGGTCTTTTTATTAAATTGAGAACATTGTTAAATACAATTAAGGTTTACTGTGCTGCCTAGGCAGACTTAATGATCTCAACAGTTCGTATGCACAGGTGAAAGAATTATAAATAGAATTTCGTTAAAGTGGAACAGACGAAAAAGCCTTTTAGCAAGAGGGCATGCTCACTAGTGGTTAGTAAGCTGTTGACTTTGTACAAAAGTTAAAAATGAAAAAAAGGAAAAATGAAATTGTATATTTAATGAATGAACATGTACAATTTGCCACTGGGAGGAGGTTCCTTTTTGTTGGGTGAGTCTGCAAGTGAATTTCACTGATGTTGATACTCATTGTGTGTAGTTTTATTTCAGTCCCAGCCCCGTTTCCTTTTATTTTGGAGCTAATGCCAGCTGCGTGTCTAGTTTTGAGTGCAGTAAAATAGAATCAGCAAATCACTCTTATTTTTCATCCTTTTCCGGTATTTTTTGGGTTGTTTCTGTGGGAGCAGTGTACACCAACTCTTCCTGTATATTGCCTTTTTGCTGGAAAATGTTGTATGTTGAATAAAATTTTCTATAAAAATTATAATTCAGTGAGTGACGTGGAAGTGGAGGAAGATTTCTACTCTCCCTGGAAACGGGCCTGGGAAAGCTTGGCATCTGTAGCAAGGTTTCACTGAGATGTAATTTTCTGTCTAATTCCGTTTTGGGGGGACGGGGTCTCTTTTTTTTTTTTTTTTTTTTTTTGCCTCTAGTCACATTTGCTCTTAAATAAAAGGTTTTCCAGGAGGGAACTGTGTACAAGTCAGGTGACTGGAGATGTGACCTGACATGTCATGAGGCCCCTCTGGGGGCAGCAGATGCTGTCATGGGCATGGTCCTCGAATGGTCGGTCCCCTTGGCCTTGCCTCCCAGCTCTGTGGCATGGTTTCCTGGTCTCTGGGCCAGTGTGTACTTTGGAGTGACTTCCTTTCTCAACTTCCACTGCAGTGTGTGTGCCTTCTGCTCTGAGAGCTGCCTTGTTACTGGTGTGATAGCAGGGAGCAAGGGCCCCAGGGACCTGGCCCTTCCCTCCTTCCTCCCCAAGAAAGAGGAGTTAGAGCAGGGGGATGGGAGCCCTTTGCTGTGGGTTTGTCTTTGAATGAACATTAAGGTGTCTTGTTTTGTTTTTGTTCTGGGCTGGGGGTTGACTGTAGTCTTAGGTAACTGAAAGTTCCTACTCTCCCTTAAGATATTAAATGACTTTTTCCAAAGAACGTGTTGTAATGTTTCCGCTGTGTGTCGCGTTCCCTTTTCCACTCAGTTACAGTGTCAGGAGTTTGAGTTCGTTAAACTGGTTTTGGGGAGACAAATTGAAATTTTAATGAAAAATGAACTCTCCTTCCCTGGTCTCACTATAAACCCCTGGGACTATTGTGTCCTCTCCTTGTACGGGGTGTGGATGCCATCTGTTGACAGCTTTCGGAGTCCTCCCAGTGAGGGGGTGGGGGGAAGCCTTGAAAACCACTGCAGTCACAGTGGCCCTTCCCCAAGCCCTCTAACACAGGACAGCAGGCTTTGAAGCAGTCTAATATGAAAATGAAAAGAGCACCCAGGCGTGCTGGCTTACGCCTATAATCCCAGCACTTTGGGAGGCTGAGGTGGGAGGATCACACCTAAGGTCGGGAGTTCAAGACCAGCCCTGCCATCATGAAGGAAACCTGTCTCTGCTAAAAATACAGAAGCTAGCTGGGTGTGGTGGTGCATGCCTCTAGTCCCAGCTACTCAGGCTGAGGCAGGAGAACCCAGGGTGCGGAGGTTGCAGTAGCTGAAGTTGCACCTCTGCACTCCAGCCTGGCAACTGAGCAAGACTGTCTCAAATGAGAAGAGCATGTGAAAGTATGGGGCTCAGCATTTTCATCTTTAACAGCATTTTTCTATGTGCAGGCTGTTATCTTTGCAGCATTAAGGCATCCTGACCTCCCAGTGTCCCTGGTCTCTTGTCTCGAGAACCAGCTTCTCTGAGAGCTTTAAGTCGACCATCTCGGGGACCAGCGCATCCAGCAGGAAGAGCTGGCACTGTGTGAAAATAAAAGTGTGATTATGTTCAACGTGTCTGTGCTTTGTACTGGAGGAGCAAAGCCCAAAGGTGACACAATGGGATCCTACAGAGTCCCCTGCAATGTGGGTGTTCGTGACAGTGGCAAGAGGTGTGTAGACACCATCACTTCCTAATGCAGGCCCTAACCCAGCTCTCTCATGAGGTGGCGAGGACCTTTGGAGTCGTACATAACATTGCTTATTTGCTATAAGGCAAATGTTTATCGTGCCAGGAATGGAAATTGTGAGTAGCTTATACGAAAGTCTCAAGTCTGAAACCACCTTCACAGTTAAAGCAAATGCAATCAAAACTGTAGCACCTGAGCTGGGCGTGGTGGCTCAAGCCTGTAATCCCAGCACTTTGGGAGGCTGAGATGGGTGGATCACTTGAGATCAGGAGTTCAAGACCAGCCTGGCCAACTGGTGGCTCATGCCTGTAATCCCAGCACTTTGGGAGGCTGATAAGGATGGATACTTGAGGTCAGGAGTTGACCAGTCTGGCCAACATGGTGAAACCCCATCTCTACTAAAAACAAAAATTAGCCAGTTGTGGTGGCGCATGCCTGTAGTCCCAGCTACTCAGGAGGCTGAGGCTGGAGAATTGCTTAAACCCCAGAGGCCGAGGTTCTGTTGAGCCGAGATCGTGCTACTGCACTCCAGCCTGGGTAGCAGAGCAAGCGACACTCCATCTCAAAGCCATGGCAGCTGGAGTTTCCTTGAATTACTAAGGTGAGGTGTGTAAGACCGACATCTCTCCTGTGGTTTGAGCTTAAGGTGTTAGTGTAAGGGTTAGTAAACTTTTTGAGACAGGGTCTCTCTGTCGCCCAGGTTCAACCTCCTCCTCCCAGGTTCAAGCAGTTCTCCTTTAGCCTCCTGAGTAGCTGAGATTACAGGCGCACACTACCACACCCAGCTAATTTTTGTGTTTTGGTAGGGATGGGGTTTTGCATGTTGACCAGGCTGGTCTTGAACTCCTGACCTCAAGTGATCCACCCACCTCGGCCTCTCAGAGTGCTGGAATTACAGGCGTGAGCCATGACGCTCATCTGGCTCAGGGTTGGTAAACTTTCTATAAAAGGCCAGAGAGTAGATAATGCATGATGGTGTCTGTTGGGACCCTCAGCTCTGCCAACATAGCACAAATGCAGCCACAGAGAACAGCTGAGGGGTGAGGCTCTTCCCACAAAGCTTAGGGTTTTTTTTGTTTATTTTTGAGACTAAGTTTTGCTCTTGTTTCTCAGGCTGGAGTTCAATGGCGTGATCTCGGCTCATGGTAACCTCTGCCTCCCAGGTCCAAAGGATCATCCTGCCTCAGCCTCCCAAGTAGCTGGGATTACAGGTGCCTGCCACCACACCCGGCTAATTTTGTATTTTTAGTAAAGATGGGGTTTCTCCATGTTGGTCAGGCTGGTCCCACACTCCCAACCTCAGGTGATCCACCCGTCTCCCAAAGTGCTGGGATTACAGGCATGAGCCACCACGGCCCACCAGAGCTTCATTTTTAAAAATGGGTCTTTTGTAGGTTTGCTAACCCTGAGTTGCAGGGAAATGAACCTGTCTTCATGGCTTGATACAAGGGCCTCTTGGGCCAAGAGAGCTTCAGATTAGGTAGCTGAATCACTACTTCCTAGTGGTGTAGGTAGGTACCCTGGGGGGGCAGGGGAGTCAAGATGACATAGAACCAGGCCTTGCCCCTTCCTAAAGAGTGTTTACACGCAGGCGTTCCCAACACCATTGGACTACATCCTAAGGCTTTTGTGTGAATAATGGGTAGTGTTTCCGGCCAGCCTTGTTACCACCCTGTTCTCACCCATTCGTGTTCAGCAGAACTCTTGTCATGGTGAAGCTACTGGCCGTCTGTGGCTATAAAGCACTTGAAGTGTGGCTTAAGAGGCGGAGTAGTTGATTTTTAATTTTATTCTGGTTTGCACATGTGGCTGATGCCTGCCATAGTGGGTATGCCTTTGTAACAAAACATTCCCTACCTTGTGAGTTACAGTGACTAATCTGGGGGTTGTTGAGTGTGATACAAAGTGCGACATACATTGGAGTGGTCATTCTTTATGGCCTCCTCTCTAAAGGAATCTTTCGAGAGATTGGTTTTCTGGGTGAGAACCGTTGAAAGGACAGAGTCCCCCATTCCTGCGTCTGGCCGTTGGGGGAGATGGCTCCTGTGCATCTTCTGCTGACTTGCCTTTCACAGCCTTTAACTGGTGAGGCCTGGGAGCTGGAGGCCCTGGAGGCTTTGAATGGTCTGAGCAAAATTGTGCAGGTTCCAAAGGGCGGGTCCCCCCTTATCAGCTCCAAGGGGGTCACTGACCACCTACCAGCTGCCAGCTATTAATGGCTGGATCTGAGGGTGGGCCCGGGCATTCACAGCAAGATGCCTGCACAGCGTGTAGACCACTTGGGAGAGGGAATAAGTTAGGGATTCAGACCAACCATGAAGTCCAGTTCCTGTAGTAAGACTGGCACCGAGGCCAGGGCGTGGTGGCTCATGCTTGTGATCCCAGCACTTTGGGAAGCCAAGGTGAGTGGAACACGAGGTCAGGAGTTCAAGACCAGCCTGACCAACATGGAAAAATCCTGTCTCTTAAAAATAGAAAAATTAGCTGGGCATGGTGGCACACACCTATAATCCAGCTAATTGAGAGGCTGAGGCAGAAGAATTGCTTCAACTTGGCAGGCAGAGGTTGCAGTAAGCCAAGATCATGCCACTGCACTCCAGCCTGGGCAACAAGAGCAAAACTCCATCTCTAAATAAAGACTGGCACTGCCTGTCCTTCCCCCACAAGTAGTCAGTGCCACTCAGCCCTTTCAAACTTATTGCTGCAAAGCTGGTTTTGCAAGGAGTCAGGGAAAGGTAGTTAAGGTCAGCCCCTCCCTGGTGGGGAGGGTTAGTCCAGGAGCTGCTTAAGCTTCTCAGCATAGTTTTGATGGCCCCTCGGTACCCTTTACCCCACAGGGCATGGCTTGAGGTGAGGTCCACTGGGCACATCTTTGTTTACTGGCTGAGCCGAGAGCTCCAGTTGGGAAGTGATCTGGTGGCCTTGTGAGAAGGCACTAGCAAGTTTTGCCCACAAGCCGGCTCCAGTGCCATGCCTGCCCATTGGGCTCCTGTGAGAAGGTAGGAGGGGGCTGTTCTGACTCTTGACTCTGGCTAATTAGGAGAAACAGTAGCAAGAAACCCCTTGGTGATATCCATTGTGCACGGTGAGCCAGCCCTGAAGGGTCAGCAGTGAGGTGTCTGGCAGCCCAAAGTAGGCCAGAACCCTGAGTTCATGGGGGTTGGGCCTTGCCCAGTGTGGAGCAGGCAGTCAGACCCCCACTGGCTGCCCGCCTCACCTCCCTATTGTCCAGGCAGCCCTAGCTCAGCTCTCCCTGTGAGGCAGCATGGGGGCTGTCACAGTTTCAAATGAGGGCTCAACAATTTGTCAAGCTCATCTGCCAGTGGTGGGCTGCCCTTCTGACAGGCCCCGAAGCTGGGCATGAAGGACCAGGTCAACAGTCAGGGAAAGGGGTGCAGGGGAACGAAGCCCTGCCCCTGCTCCAGCCCGGCCCTGCAGCCAAGTGTTGGCATAGGAGAACCAAGGCTTCCCTGGACAAGGCCTCAGACACTGGAACATCGAGAGACCTCAGATGGCAACTTAGGTCCTGTTGTCTAAGGCAGTGACTACAGAGACCTTGAGGCTTGGGTCTGGGGGTATTCTAGGGAGCTGGGCCAAGGGACAGATGAAGTCCAGCCTCTCAAGACTCCAGGTCCTCTGCACCTACACCTTCAGACAACAGAACCTGAGAAGCCTGGACTTACAAAAAAAATTTTATTTTTGTTTTAGTTTTTTAGAGATAGGGTCTCCCTCCATCACCCAGGGTGGAGTACAGTTGTGCAATCATGACTCGTTGCAACTTTGACCTCCTGGAGTCATGCAATCTTCCTGCCTCAGCCTCCCAAGTATCTGGGACCGCAGATGTCACCGCTATACCCGGCTAATTTTTTAATTTTTTGTAGAGACAGGGTCTCCCTATGTTGCACAGGCTGGTCTCAAACTCCTGGGTTCAAGTGATCGTCCCGTCTTGACCTCCCAGAATACTGAGAGTACAGGTGTGAGCCACCTTGCCAAGCTGAAAATACTGGATTTTTGATGTGGATTCTAAGAGTTGGCAAGTGACGTTTTTCTAACACGGGCCAGTCTGCATTCAGAAGGCCTGGGAAGTCATCCGTAGAGTCACGGCAGAAGCTTGCAGCCATGCCAAGGACCTGGCCACCTCTGAAGGCACGATGGTGACCGACAGGCGGATGAAAGCTCTCCTGTGACTGAGGAGGACCTGACACCAGTTGGTCCACACTGAGTAAGCAGAGCCCGGCCATAGTCGGACGCTGTTCCTGGACTGCAGACGGAGCCATCTGGGAATCCAGTGAAAGCCAGCAGGCTGCTGGAATCAGAACAAGGGGCTCCAGCTGAACTCTGCAGATGGAGGGTTCAGGCTGCAAGGGGCCCTTGCCAGCAGAACCAAACAGCCCCCTGCTTGTTGCCTGCCACAGCCCGGCTGCTCTGTAGAGCCAGCAAGTCTCTCCCTCTGGATAGTGGAGGCCAGGTGGTTGGGCCCTCGTCGTGGGTGACACCCTAGCGTCTCGTCTTGAGATATAGCCTGGATCAATGACCACCCAACTCGTCCACCAGGGCTTTTTCTGTTTCCCTGTGTTGACCTGTGCCCGTGTGTCCTCATCTATTACAAACGATAGGTTAGTTCCTTTGTCTTCAGGGACTTACTGGGGTTCCCAGATACTGAGTGCCTAATTTGTGTCAGAAACTTCAGCATCCAACCCTAAAAGTCTTGCTGAGTGTCTAGATGTGGAAATGGAGGCTCTGGGACCTGCAGCTGGTATGGACAGGGAAGTTGTTCTCCTGATTCAGCCAGGCCTCTGGGTGGTGGCAGAGTCACAGGCATCGGGCACTTTACTCCAGGGAAACCTGTCCCGGAACTTGGCTTTCCCCAGAGCCGGTATGACCTGAGGACCTGCCAGCCCCGTCACGCTGGGCTTTGACCAACATGGATGTTGACTGACCTCCGGCTTCCAGAACCTCTACCTGCTGAAGACTACATGATGGAAGACAGGTAATGCTCCCTTCTATTCCTCCAGGGCTTTGGCCAAAGACACGCACACACACACAAACACAGACACACCCTTCCAGACCTTCAGCCACACACACACCCACCCCCCTACTCCAGACCTTCAGCCATATACACGCATATACACACATACACACTCTTCTAGGCATCCAGCCACACATACACATGCACCCCTCCTCTAGGCCTTCAGCCACACACACACGTGTACACACACACACCCTTCCAGACCTTTAGCCACACACACACCCTTCTAGGCATTCAGCCACACAGACACACACATGCACCTCTCCTCCAGGTCTTCAGCCACACGCACGCACATACACATATGCACGCTTCCAGGCCTTCAGAGACACGTACATTCATATACACATACCCCTCTTCCAGACCTTCAGCCACACAGGCACACACCCTCCCTCTAGGCCTTCAGCCACGCATACATGCATATGTACACACATGCATACACACACAGACACACACACACACCCTTTCAGGCCTTCAGCCACACACACACATGCACCCTCACCTCTGCACCTTCCTCCCTGATGCTGGAGCCTGCGGTGGACAGACTATGGCTCCAGCGCTGATCTAGTTACTCACCTCAGCCGCAGCTTCCGCATCTGTAGGGTGGGGCAGTAATGGGTCAATATCCCATCGGTGTGAGCCTCACAGCGCCTCTTGGCCGCATGTCAGTGAAGACTGCTTCACGTGCCCCCAGCTCCTGATCGCTCCTCCTCTCCCCCTAATTCTTCCCTCACTTCTTTTCTCCCCTCTGTGAAATTCATCCTATTTGAAAACATGGCAAGCAGAACAGTATTTCTACTTTACAGAATGCATTCACTTTTTGAGACCCTGTCACCCAGGCTGGGGTGCAGTGGCATGGTTAGGGCTCACTGCAACCTCGACCTCCCAGGCTCAAGCAATCCTCCCACCTCACCCACCTGGGTACCTAGGACTAAAGGCACGTGTCACCATGCCCTGCTAATTTTTTTCTTCCCCCACATTTTAGTAGAAATGAGGTCTTGCTATGCTGCCCAGGCTGGTCTAGAACTCCTGGGCTGAAGCAATCCTTCCACCTCAGCCACCCAAAGGGCTAGAATTATAGGCATGAGCCACCATGCCAGCCTATTTTGCAAAATTTAAATCCTTCAGTGGTGGTGCTGGATTTTCCTATACCCCGTCATCCCCCTCCTGACCTCGTTTGCAGGCAGACCCTGAAAGGGGCTTATCAGCTTATTTGGGGCACCTTCCTCCGCCGCAGCTCTGCCGTGCCGTAAGGCTGCAGCTGTGAAGGAGTCTTGAGGGTTAAATCTCTTGGTGGGAAGCCAGACAGCTCTGGGTAGACTTGCCTCATCCTAACTTCTATAACCCGCCTGTGCCCCCAGGCCCTGGCCAAGACCTCATGAACTGACTGGGGAAAGTGATAGAACAGAGAACCAGTGACCAGATTGTGACAGGGCAGGGGCTGACTGGAAGGCGGGGCACTGCTGGGAGCTGCCTGGGGAGGGCGGGCGGTGGGGACAGGGTAGCACTCGGTCCTGTGTGGCTGGGGTGGGCAGGGGATCTGGAGCCAGCTCACGGATGGCCTCGAGGGGCCCCAGGGGAAGCATGTGGACTCGGGCTGAGAGAGGCACATCATTGGCAGGTGTCTGGGCTAGTCCGAGCCAGAGTTCCAGATCCTTGCCCACAAGAATCATCCGATGGGTGCCAGCCACCGGCTGCTGGAGAACAGCGGGAGCAGGTGAGACTCCGGGGGGACTCCGAGCTGCTGCCTCCTTCAACGGCGGATAAAGAGGAGGGAAGGAGTCACTGCAGGGCAAGAAGGACAGGACTGAGTGGCTGCCCTGGAGGGGGCACCGCCACCCACTCTTGTCCCAGCCACCAGGCAGGCCCAGGAGAATAGGGAAGAGGGAGTCACTGTGAGACCCGTTGGCTCTGCAGGGGCCGAGCATCCTAGGGAGAAGGTTGTGGGTGGGTTGCTGGAGCTGAGGAGGGAAACGTTGGGTGTGACTGGAGGAGCCGAGGCCAGACCCTGAGCAGCCCTGGCCAGGAGGGGCTGGAGAACCACCCGCCCAGGAGATGGGGTCTTTGGGGGAAGGGAGGGTAAGTGCCAAGGGCTACAGAGAACCCAGGCAGGTAAGGAGCGAAGGAGCAAGTGCCCGTTGGATGTTGCACTTAGCAGCAGAGCCACTGGTCAGCCAGGCAGGAGCAGGGCCCAGAGTGAGCCCGGATGTGGGCTGAGGGGCGTGCGGCGGGTGAGGATGTGGATAACAGAACAGGTCTCCCTTTCCTCCCAGCTGGGGTTGCAGGCAGATGGTTTTCCCAAAGAGGCAGAGGCTTGAGCTGATGGGAGGAAGCTCAGAAAGACGGGGCTGAGCTATGGACTATGGCTCTAAGGGGTCAGAAGAGGATGGAGGTGGACAGGTCAGTGCGGCTCCCATGCACTCGACGCAAGCTCCTGGAGCACCGGCAGCCACCCAACCTCCTGGGCTGAGGGGAGGGCAGGAGGTGAGGACACAGACACGGGTGTGCCCAGGTGGTGCCCCTAGCATTTATTTCTCAGGGGCTCGCAGATGGCTGTAGTGGTAGAGCTCACGCTGGCACGCAGGACGCGAGTGCTTCATGTCCATTACGGTCCTTGTGCAGAAAGGGAGGAGGCAGCAGCCTAGGACGCACCTGCAGCCCAGAGTGGAGGCTGGGCGTGAGCTGGGGCCAGCTCTCCTGCTGCACGCTGGATGCGGCCAGTGTGTGTGTGTGTGTGTGTGTGTGTGTGTGTGTGTGTGTGTGTGTGTGTGTGTGTGTGTTTGGGTTTTTTGTTGTTTGTTTTTGGAGACAGTCTCACTCTGTCGCCCAGGCTAGAGTGCAGTGGCAGTCTTGGCTCACTGCAACCTCCGCCTCCCAGGTTCAAGTGATTCTCCCACCTCAGCCTCCCAAGTAGCTGGGATTACAGGCACATGCCACCATGCCCTGCTAATTTTTGTATTATTAATAGAGATGGGGTTTCACCACGTTGGCCAGGCTAGTCTCGAACTCCTCACCTCTAGTGACCCACCTGCCTCGGCCTCCCAAAGTGCTGGGATTATAGCCGTCAGCCACCATGCCTGGCCCCTCTGTGTGTTTTAAAACTCCTCAGCTGAGAGGTAAGAGCTATCTTAAACCTGAGTATTCTCGCCTGTCAGTGACAGCAGCAGCTGCCGTGGGTGTCCTGAGCCAGCTACTCTGCAGGCATCACTCACCCCTGTACTCCCTGCTGTTCCCATGGGGGGTTCCTGGGTCACAGGGCTGCCACCTCCTCTCAAAGAGGTAATACCCACCCAACTGGCCTCCCCTATGCTTGGTCCTGCTCTATTTTCCCTGAAAGCTCCCCCTACCCTGCAGGGACCCACCCAGACCAACCCATACCAATGCTCAGGCCTCTGCAGCAGCCGAGGGGCAGCCACTCACCCGAACACGAAGAGGGTGGTACACAGCAGCCAGGAGAGGGTGCCCCAGACAAAGGAGGTCACCGTGATGGTGAGGTTTCCACAGTAGGGACACACGGTCTGCACCGGCACGGACGTCCCCAACACAGGCATGCCGGCAGACAGTTCTGGGAGTGGGGAGTGGGAAGCAGGTGGGACCCCCTGGGCCAGGCCCCCTGTGGCTTCTCCCCTCCCACAGGCTGTCGGTGCTCAACTGAGATGAGGAGAGGCTGGGATCTGGAGAGCGGGGCCCTGAGATGTGGGGTGTGGTGTGGATCCCTCACCCCGGTTTGGGGGAAGCTAAGGAAAGAAGTGTTTATAGCTGGAAGTGGGGTTCCCAGTGAGCCCTAGGGGCGTTTTTCTTTTCTCTCTTTTTTTTTTTTGAGACAGAGTCTCAGTCTGTCGCCCAGGCTGGAGTGCAGTGGTGCGATCTTGGCTCACTGCAACCTTCATCACCAGGTTCAAGAGATTCTCCTGCCTCAGCTTCTGAGTAGCTGAGATTACAGGCATGCACCACCATGCCCATCTAATTTTTGTATTTTTAGTAAAGATGGGGTTTTACCATGTTGGCCAGGCTGGTCTTGAACTCCTGACCTCACCAGCCTCAGCCTCCCAAACTGCTTGGATTACAGGTGTGAGCCACTGTGCCCGGCCTGAAGGGCACTTTTCAACGGTGAAGTCATCTTCGCTGTGCCCTCCAGGAATTTATTCAACCCAGCAGTTCTGAATCTGGAGACTGCCTGAGAATTCCTTGGGAAATCTGTTTAAAATCCTGAAGCCCAGGCCCCACCTGGGGGACTCTGCCTTCCCCTCCTCTGTGGCCTGGGGGGTGGTGTGTTTGCAGAGTATAGAATGGGAGTCCACTCCATAAACATTTCCTGAGCACCTACTGTATACCACCCCGTCCACCAGTGATTTTCCACTGGAGAGAGATGCTTTGGTGGTCATTGGCAACACAGCCAGGACAGGAGCAGTGCCAGAGGCAGTTGGCCAGCTGTGGGGACAGAGGAGGAGAGCTTTCCAGAGGAGGTGCTGTTTGGGCAGAGTCTTGATCAGTGGTCGGGAAAGGGAATGTTCTGGGCAGCTCCGAACATAAGACAGAAAGCAAGGAGAGAAGGTTGGCAGGCGTACTCACCTGTGTGAGCACCTCAGGGGCCTTCAAAGTAAGTCTGGGGAGGAGGACCATAGGTAATTGGAGGGCCAGCAGGATGAGGACCTTTAGGAGAGAGGAAGAAAAACATCCTCATATTGATGGGCTTACTATATGCCAGTGACTTAGCTTAAAACTCAGACTGGACACAGTGGCTCACACCTGTAATCTCAGCACTTTGGGAAGCCAAGGCAGGCAGATCACCTGAGATCAGGAGTTCAAGACCAGCCTGGCCAACATGGTGAAACCCCATCTCTACTGGAAATATAAAAAATAGCTGGGCATGGTGGCATACGCCTCTCCTCCCAGCTACTCGGGAGGCTGAGGCAGAAGAATCACTTGAATCCGGGAAGCAGAGGTTGCAGTGAGCCAAAATGACACCACTGCACTCCAGCCTGGGCAACACAGCCAGACTCCATCTCAAAAAAACCCTCAGCCAGCTTGAGGTAGGCACCCATACTACAGAAAACTAAGGCCATTAGCTGGGCATGGTGGTGCAGACCTTTAGTCCCAACCACATGGGAGGCTGAGTCAAGAGGATGGCTTGAGCCTAGGAGTTTGCGGCTGCAGCGAGCCGTGATTGTACCACTACACTCCAGCCTGGGTGACAGAGTGAGACCCTATCTCTATCAAAAAAGAAAGCAAGCAAACTGAGACAAATTGCCCATGGTTGTATGGTTAGAGGTGGAAGAACTTGGGATTTGAACCCAGGTATGTTTGTATGTATGTATGTATGTACATATGTATGTATTTGAGACAGAGTCTCCCTCTGTCACCCAGGCTGGAGTGCAGTGGTGCAATCTGGGCTCACTGCGGCCTCCAACTCCTGGGTTCAACCAATTCTCTTGCCTCAGCCTCCTGAGTAGCTGGGTCTACAAGCATGTGCCCCCACACCCGGCTAATTTTTGCACTTTTAGTAGAGACAGGGTTTCACCATATTGGCCAGGCTGGTCTCGAACTCCTGATGTCGTGATCCACCCACCACAGCCTCCTAAAGTGTAGGGATTACAGGCGTGAGCCACCGCGCCTGGCCAAACCCAGGCATTTCTGACTCCAGTTGTGCCCTCATGTCTTAAGATGTAAGATCTTCCTAGAGGTAGCACCAGAAAGCTCAGGATGTGGAGATGGCACAGGGCCTCTTGATCTTTTTAAAAAATATATTGAGCTTTTATTACGTGTTGCACCCCGTACTGAGCGCTACACATGTCACTGCATTTACTCCTGCCAAAACATCCTTGAGGTGAGTATGTGGTATTGTTAGAATTTTGCAGGTGTGGAGACTAGGCTCAAGCAGGGTAAGTAACTTGCCTGAGGTCACGCAGGAAATATGCATCAGAGCCAAGGATGGAACTTAAATGTTCCTGATTCCACAGCCTGCACTGCAAACCCTATGGTCAGGAGGACCCCAAACGGGGCTGCGTTCCGTCTACTCCTTCAAAGGAGGACTTTTTGGTTCCTAGTGAACCAAAAGGAAGCTCTCAGTGTGTGGACACCCCAGCCGCATCCCCTCACTTCCTAGTAGCCACTGCCTGGCCGGTCCTGGGGCCTCCAGAAGAGTCTCTGCAGATCTGGAAGCAGGCTTATGGCTGTTTGGACGAGGAATTCTGAGATCTTGGATCTCCAGAGTGTGTGGTCCAGCAGTGCGGAGGATGGGAGGCTGATCAATTAATGCTGTGTGGGCGATGAGTTTCCACTGAGAACCACATGGGTGCTTTGCATGAGGACCTGGGCTTTGTCTGGAGACCTAATTCCTGCTGCTCCCACCCAGGACCTGGGTGCACTCAAAGAGCAGGAACCAAGCCCCGCCCGCCCCCACCCCGCCCACTGCTACTTCATAACACACAATCTGGGGCCTGTGGGACAGAAGTGTTTTCATGCATATCCTGTGCCCCAGCAGCCCTACCTAGGGCTGTTCTGCATGCCCAATTCACAGATGAAGAAACTGAAGGTCAGCTGGGCATGGTGGCTCACGCCTGTATTCCCACCACTTTGGGAGGCTGCGGTGGGCATATCACTTGAGGTCAGGAGTTCGAGACCAGCCTGGCCAACTTCGTGAAACCCCTGTCTGTATTAAAAATACCAAAATTAGCCAGGTGTAGTGCACACGCCTGTAATCCCTTCTACTCCAGAGGTTGAAGCAGGAGAATCGCTTGAACCCAGGAGGCAGAGGGTGCAGTGAGCTGAGATCATGCCACTGCACTCCAGCCTGGGCTACACAGTGAGACTCTGTCTCAAAAAAAAAAACGAGAAGCTGAAGGTCAGAAATGAAGGACCTGGCCCAGGGCTGCCAGCTGGAAAGTCATTCTGGTATCAGACCTGGTTAGCAACTGCCCTGCTGCTCAGCCCCACATCACCCTCTTCTTTTTTTTTTTTTTTTTTTTTTTTTTTTAGAAAGGGTCTCGCTCTGTCCCCTAGGCTGAAATGCAGTAGCATCATCATGGCTCACTGCAGCCTCAGCCTCAGCTCAAGCCATCCTCCTGCCTTGGCCTCCTGAGTAGCTGGGACTGCAGGAGGGTGCCACCCCCCTTGTTGTTTGAAATGTTTTGTAGAGATGCGTTGTCCCTCCACAGCCCGTGCTGGTCTGGAACTCCTAGGCTCAAGCCATCCACTCCCTCAGACTCCCAGAGTGCTGGGATTATAGGTGTCAGCCACCATGCCCGGCCAGCCTTCTTAATCCTCTCGACCACTGCACACAGTCTACACTGTTTTCCAGGTGAGAAAGAAAACAGGTTCCGAAAGATTCAGTAACTTTCCCAAGGCCACAATAACATGGCCAGGGAGCCCCAGGGCCAGGACCGCCTCCGCCTCCCACTGCCTCCACGCTCAGCCTGCGTTGTCTCTGACCACGGGCTGGAGTGTCATACCTGATGTGGGTGAGTCATTGGCCTTATTTGGTGACTTCCTTGCAACACTTTGAGAGTACAGGACGTTGAAGGCCCGACTGCTCAATGGTCTCTGTTGGGTTCTGTGGTCCCCGGATTTGGTGGGGACAATAGGATTTGGGGGGAGGGTGCTGAGGACTGAGGGCAGCCCCTAGCTCAGCACAGGGACCCTTGTCTCCTCTCTGCTTCCTGCAGGCTCCAGAGTCGACTTCTCCCTGGTCCCTGCCAGCCCTGGCCCCTGAATGAGGGGAGCCCTCACCCTGGAGACCGTTCCATCCTGGTGCTCTGGTGGGCCTCTGTCCCAGCAATGGTGTCCGGGCAGCACCACATTCCAAGCTCTGAGTGCTTACGGGAGGTGCGAGGAGCCGGGGCCACACCCAGCCACCTCTTGCTGGGCCTGGCTCCAGTGGAACAGCCACTGTGATGTGTGCCTTCATTGTGGCCGCATCCTCACTTCCTGCAGGAGGTTGGGGAATGGGCCTCTTGTGGGAGTGGCTTGAACAGCTTTGAAGATGGCCCTGCTCCACATTTCTGTGGCCGCCACGATTTCCAGGAGATTTCTGATGGCTGGGTGGGGAAACTGATCCAAGGTCTGAAAAATAGAGTCCCGTTAGAACCCAGGCATTCTGTTTGGAGGAATTTATCCCGAGGGAGCTAACCCTATGTATGTGAAAATCTAACTGATGCATGTTCATGTCCTCTTAGAAATGTGGCCAGGCTGGCCAGGCATGGTGGCTCACCCCTGTAATCCCAGCACTTTGGGAGACCAAGGTGGGTGGATCGCTTGAGGTCAGGAGTTAGAGACCAATCTGGCCAACATGGTGGAATCCCGTCTCTACTAAAAATACAAAACTTAGCCGGGTGTGGTGGCGGGCACCTGTAATCCCAGCTACTCGGGAGGCTGAGGCAGGAGAAGCACTTGAACCTGGAGGCAGAGGTTGCAGTGAGCCAAGATTGAGCCACTGCACTCCAGCCTGGGCAAGAAGAGTGAAACTCTGTCTCAAAAAAGAAAGAAGGAAAGGAAGAAATGTACGTATGTCTGGGTTCATTTGTCCACACATATTCACACGTGTATATGTGTGTTTACCTGCTCAAAAGTCCCATCTGCCTCCTGCTTATTCAGCTTTATGAGCTTAGGCACAGTCCCACTTTTCTTTTTCTCTTTTTTCTTTTTCCCTTGAGACAGGGTCTTGCTCTGTGGCCCAGGCTGGAGTGTAGTGGCGTGATCATAGGTCATTGCACCCTCAAACTCCTGGGCTCAAGTAATCCTCCCCACCTCAGCCTCTGGAGTAGCTAGGACTATAGGTGCTTACCACCATGACTGGCTAATTTTTTCTTATTTTCAGTAGAGATGGGGGTCTCACTATATCGCCCAGGTTGGTCTTGAACTCCTGGCTTCATGTGATCCTCCTGCCTCGGCCTCCCAAAGTGCTGGAATCACAGGTGTAAACCACCAGGCCCGCCCCCCACTTTTCTTTAAACCTCCAACCCCTCCCTTCCTCATCTGTAAAATGGGGGTAATAACAACTCATAGGGTTGCTGTGAAATCAAATGACATAATCCAGGTGAAATCATTGGTAGTCTAGATGTTGTGAAATCAGTGATAATCCAGGTGAGGGGTCTGTTCTTGATGTGGTCAATGAAGCCAGTATTTTTTTTTCTTTTTTCCTTCATAATGAAGCCAGCATTATTACTGTAAAATGCAAATGGCCTGAACAGCTCAGAAGAGGAACTCCCAGTTATAGACCTCATCCTTTGTGCCAAGGGCAGGCCAAGGGCTTTACAAAAGGACACAGCCAGGAAGGGCAAAGTCGAATTAGACGCAAGGAATTAGATGCAGCCATGGGGCACCAATCTGATGCTATCCTCGCTCTTAACCAGGATTCTGGATGGCGTCTCATCATGCCAGAGTGTATCAGGAACATCTGAAGACAGCACTACTTGTCTATCAGATTGGCAGAAGCTAAAAGTTATGGCCAGTTGGGGAAACAGGCAGTTCTCATCCTACTACAATCGGGGGAGCTGCAATATCTGGGGGCTACTGCAACCCAGGAATACCATTTTTTTTATGCCCTGAAAGAAGAGGCTTTATTGGGGGTGGGGGGAGTGGGGAAGCTGCGGCGGTAGCACCAGCCCTCTTAACAGTCAAGAGAAAGGGTAGTTCAGTTTGCAGTTCGGCAGAGAAGGGCTGGACAGTTTCACTGGAGGAGTTGTTAGTGGTGGTCAGTTTCCCAGTGGAGAACTCTTAAGTTTTATAGAGAGGGCTGGTCAATTTCACAAAGTCAAAGTTCAAGGATGGCTGGTGGATTTCATCTTCCCCAATCCAGAGGGCCAACCTTTCTCCAGGCCCTCTGCTAGACGCCCTCCGCCCTGGTCCTCTGACACATACGTTACTTCTGGCCGGGGTCCCAGCCTGTTCAAACCTCAAAGTTTGTGCTCCTCCTGCTCCAGGCAGTTTTCCAAGGCTTTTCTGCCAGGGGGCGGAGTGGGGGCCCAGAGCACAGCCATCTTACCATGGCCCCACTCGCTGTGGGGGAAAGGGCGCTCAGCTCACCCGCTGGAGGCAGCCAGGATGAAAGAGGCCAGCTGCACCCTGGTGAGTCTTGGCATAGGCTCCTTGAACCCTGAGGTGCCATAGACGCTGTGCCACTGCAGCTGGCCAGCTTTACCCTTTTTCTCTGACAAGAGATGCTAGTTTTCCATTTATGGTAGAGATAAAAATGTTTTGTCTTTAAATAATGTGCTTAATTTTTAAAAGGGAGCCTGGGCACGGTGGCTCACACCTGTAATCCCAGCACTTTGGGAGGCTGAGGAGGGCAGGTCACTGGAGGTCAGGAGTTCAAGACCATCCTGGCCAACCAACATGGTGAAACCCCATCTCTACTGAACGTACAAAAATTAGCTGGGCGTGGTGGGATGCACCTGTAATCCCAGCTACTCAGAAGGCGGAGGCAAGAGAGTCACTTGAGCCCCAGGAGGTGGAGGCTGCACTGGGCCAAGAGCACAGCATGGCACTCCAGCCTGGGCAACAGAGCAAGACTCTGTCTTAAAAAAAAAAAAAAAAAAAAAAAAAAAAACTTTTCAAGGGGAACAGCTTTTCAAAAAGGTATCCAGTAAATCAATAATTCAGGCAGTTTCCATGTCTGGCAAAATTCTGGACATGGGCCTGGGGTGGAGAAAGGCTGAGAAACAAGGCCTCCCCTGGTCAACTGGCTCCTGTCTGAAACCTCATCTCCACCTGCCTCCTCCTCCAACCCCTTCCTCATTCCACGGACTTCACAGACCCCCCGCCCTCTGGTGTGGAGGCGGCCTGTGCCAGCATCTTGAGTGAATCACTTGCTCCGTCCCCAGGGCCCTTTCACCCTGCCCTGCCACCCTTGGCCACATCCGGCCACCTGTCTTGAAATCTCAGCTAGGCATCCCCGCCCGGGAGACCCGCCTCCTTTGCCCCTTACACATCTTCTGGCTCTGTCCTTGGTGCTCTGTTGGCACTGACCTTGGCTGCTCAGCATACATCCATCTCATCTCCCTCCCTGGGTGTGCCGGTATCTGAGGTCGGATGATTTTGTCCCTGTGGAGCCCTAGGGACCAGGACCTCACCTGCATGGCTTCCTGCTACATCCCCCAGGTCAAATGTGTGACTGAACAAATGAATGAACAAATGAATGAGATGCATGTGCCCCTCATCATGGCCCACCCACTGGGCCTGAAATCCTTGGATGTCACAGCCCAGTGCCTGGGCTTCTTTTTTTTCTTTTCTTTTTTTGAGATAGAGTTTTGCACTATTGCCCAGGCTGGAGTATGGTGGCACAATCCTCAACCTCTGTGGGTTCAAGCAATTCTTGTGCCTCAGCCACCCGAATAGCTGGGACTACATGTGTGCACCGCCACACCCAGCTAATTTTTGTAGTTTGTAGAGAAGTGGTTTCACCTTGTTGGCCAAGCTGGCTTTTAACTCCTGGCCTCATGTGATCTACCTGCCTTGGCCTCCCAAAGTGCTGGAATTACATGTGTGAGGCACTGCTCCAGGCCTAGGCTTCTTGAATAGACTTGAGGTTACACATTTTTGAAATGGTTGGAGACCGCCTCCTTCCCTGGGGATTTTTCTTTCTTTCTTTCTTTTTTAAACGGAGTCTCGCTGTGTTGCCAGGCTGGAGTGCAATGGTGTGATCTCAGCTCACTGCAACCTCTGCCTCCCGGGTTCAAGTGATTCTCCTACCTCAGCCTTTCAAGTAGCTGAGACTACAGGCACGCATCACCATGCCCAGCTAATTTTTGTATTTTTAGTGGAGACGGAGTTTCACCATGTTGGCCAGGATGGTCTCGATTTCTTGATCTCGCGATCTGCCCACCTCAGCCTCCCAAAGTGCTGGGATTACAGGCGTGAGCCACTGCACCTGGCCCCCCTGTGGAGTTTGCAGTGACGGTCCCCCTAACACAGGTTGGGATCCCAAGCATGGTGTCTGAACTGGGGAAGCCTTGAGGGTGAATGGGTGAGGAAGATGATGGGGGGATGCTCTCCAGCTCTGCCCATCC